>JADRCH010000268.1:1594828-1618905 GCA_019843965.1 Rhynchomys soricoides
TAGTACTGTGTGCTAGTACTGTGTAGTAGAACTGTGTGTTAGTACTGAGTTGTAGCACTGTGTGTTAGTACTGTGTGTTAGTACTGTGTAGTAGTACTGTGTGGTAGTACTGTGTGTTAGTACTGTGTAGTAGCACTGTGTGGTAGTACTGTGTATTAGCATTGTGTAGTAGTACTGTGTGTTAGTAAAGTGTAGTAACACTGTGTGGTAGTACTGTGTGTTAGTAAAGTGTAGTAGCACTGTGTGGTAGTACTGTGTGGTAGTGCTGTGTGGTAGCATTGTGTAGTAGCACTGTGTGGTAGTACTGTGTGGTAGCAATGTGATCTTTTCATTGTTAACCTGAGTCTTTAGATGTAAAGTGAGTTTTCATACACACTTTTCTTTAATTCTATGTCACAATTTCTTGCAATTTAATTGGTGCACCAAGACCATTTACGGTTAAAGTGATCTTTACTAGTTTAACTGTTGGAATCGGGATTACCACACAATCACAATTTGCCAATCACAGCATGTATCACAGCAGTCACATGATATTATGATGGAGTGTCACCACAGTGTTGCGGCATCATGTGCTACTCACATATCTGTGGTTATGCAGGTGGAAACCAGTACCTTGTGTTGCCATAGTTACAGAAGTAGAAAACACACACACACATGTATGACATACAAGAAATGGCTTGTGATATAGCTCAGCAGGGATACCCTGGCTGGTACAGGAAATATTTGTTTTTGTTGTTTTTGCTTTTAGGTTCAATAGACTCATTGGATTCCAGGTGAGACTGGCTTAGGGTTTAGGATCTTAGAAGGCCCAAGAGCCACCCAAGATTGCCCTCATTGGTGGCTTTTGAGTTCTTGTCTCAAAAAATTGAAGAATGAAATTCAGATACCACAGAAGGTAAATTTTAGTGAGAAGTTTGGTAGAGAGAGAGAGAGAGAGAGAGAGAGAGAGAGAGAGCTCTCATATAGTAGAAGGCTCCCAGGAAGTAGGTTGCCATCGAGCTGTGTGTGAGCTTTAAAAAGACTTACACCAGAAGCTGGGAGGGACATAGGAGGGATGAGCCGGTCAATCATCCCAGTTGACCAATCACAAGGCTTCCAGGCGTACGCTCAGTTTCTGTCACTCACATACAGCTTCCAGGCAAGGTAAGAGCTTATCTGGAACCTGGTACCACAGTGTTTTTCTGGCATTCTGGCCTTCAACAAGGACGTTTTCAGAACTGATACTTTTGGGTTCCTATTTTTCCTGACCAGTTTCTACCTTTTGTTCTCCTGGGTTCAATCTCCAGCACAGGGAGCAAAAGGAGTAATCAAGGACCATGATGTTGGAATTTGCATTTCCTATGCCATACTATTAATGGTTATTCCAGAGTGTACTCCTTAGCAGTAAAACCCATTGATAGCTCAGGTTTGCCTCATCTTCTGCTGCATCATAAGGTGATTGAAACTGATCCTCTAGATTCTGCATGTTCTCTCTGTTGATGCTTGCATGGTGAGAGATTGCCCACCTCATTTCTCAGAGGGCGTCTTCATCATTTGGTGATGTATGGCTCACTCACTGCACTTTTGGACTTTTGGGTTTGCTTCAGTCCTTCTCCTTTTCTGTCTTGTTGGTCTGTACTGAGCATTTGTGAATGTGTGTGGTTAGCATGTGTGTGGTTAGCATGTGCATATGTGTGCTCTCTCTCCCCCCCCTCTCTCTGTGTGTGTGTGCTGATAATTTCATAGTCATCTTGCTTGGCATTTTGGGTTTCTTGAATCTGTAGATTAATGACTGGCATTTTGGAAAATTTCATGTACTATCCCTTGAAATGTTTGTTTTTCTTGCACCCCTCCATGATTTTCCAATTAAAGGATGCCAATGCCTCTTAAATGTGTTCAAGGATTTTTAGACGGCATGGTAGTGGTTTTGTTGTTGCTTTTTGAAAATTCCTTTGTCTCCTAGTGTTTTAATTGCAAAGTTTCCATTGACTCATCCTCGCGCACAGCAATTATCTTTTGTCGTGTTCAACCTACTGATGAACTGCCAAGGAGATTCTGTGCTCTTGGTTTCTGGCCACTTATTTCTAGCATTTTCCTTTTGATTTTTAGGATTTTTATCTTTCTGATCGCATTAGCCATCTATTCTTTTATGTCTAATTTTCTCCCACTTGCTTTCCTAACATATTAATTGTGTTAAGCTTAAGTTTCCCTGTCTGATTAGCTAAAACCTGTGCCATATCTGACCCCAATGTGGTGCTTGCCTTGTGTTTATTTATTTTTATTTTTTTGGACAGTTTTTCCTTGCTTTCTGATATGCGTTGTACTATTTTGTTGGAAGCCAGACATAGTATGTCATTTAATAGGTATTGTAAGCTGGAATTAATGTGAAGCTTTATGTTAATGGAGTTTGAAGCTGAGCCTGAATTTATGTCTGGTGTAGCTATAGGGGCCAAAAGTTTTTAATTCTGTTATAGTTTTTGATCTTCTGTTGTCTTTGGGCCTCCATAATTACTCCTCTTTTGAGTTTATCTGTGGCTCTTTTAATTTTAATTTACTTTTCCACTAGAGTTCTGTAGATATTCAAAAGGGTGTAGAAGAGGAGAGGTGCCTGTAGTTTTATGATTAGATTAAACTTACTTATTTTAATGAGATTTTAAACTTGACCTTGTCATCTCCAGATGTCGCCTCACCTCTGCCTCATTTAGACCCGGAGGACAGATGCAGTCAGAGACTCCCTTTGTACTGCAAGAAAACTCCATCAGTGTTTATTTCCTCAGAGGACAGGACTTTGTTCTAGAGAATGCTTAAGGCATTTCACAAAAGTTATTCTTTCTTCTTCATTTTCTTAGAGCTTGGGGAAGGGGCCTACTGGATCTTTGCTGTGAGAGTATTGTAAGGTTCTCGGGGTAAAACTGACTACAAAAGCAAGATACTCACTCAACACATTCTACTGTTATAGGTGCTTCTGAGTTTTTACTAATTTGTGACTTCAGAAGATTCTTCCATCCTTGGCACTGTCACCTCTCTCTCCAGGGTGGTGAGTAGGTTAGTAATGTCTGTTCTCTAACAGAACCAAGGTAAGTCACTGATTTTTGTTGTTGTTGTTCAGATTTTTCTTATTGTAAGAGTGGTCAGTCCTTCATGCTACTATAGTGACTTGTTAAGCAAGATATGTTCACTTGTCCATGTGTACTGCTACACAACGGTAGCTCAAAGGTTATAAGGGTAGCCATCAGTTTATAGAGAATGAGTTTGAGACATCCTCTACAGGGGGAAATACATGCCTGGTACAGCAAACTTTGTTAAACAAACAAACAAACAAACAAAAACAAAGCAAAAAAAACCCAAAACAACAACCCTATGGACTGTGAATCCAAAGGCCCTAGGGAGTCACCCGCTACTGTTTACAAACTATTTTCTAAATATTGATGCTTATATCTATAGATCAGCTCTGCCCACAGCTTTGGCGAGAGAAACTTCTTTCTACAGTGGGCAACAGTTCACAGAACTCATCAAGTGGCTGCTGAGCGCCCATCCCTAAGTGACAGCCATATCACCCATTTCCCAAAGGCTCAAGAAGAGAGGGCCAAAAGAGCAGAGGTTGAGGAGGACTGGACATGGGATCGAGGCTGCACTCATGAATGCAGTGGAGCTGAGGTCACCTGCACAAGATCAGCAGGCAAAGAGCACTGGACTCAGTGGCTCACAGCGGGCCGGGTGGCGGAAGTGAGGGCTGAAAGACGGCAGTGTTGTTTGCGACCAGCGGAGAGTTAAACTGAAAATTTTCAAGATCTATTGCTTACGTGTCTATAATTTGTCAAAGAATCAACAAAAGATATTTTGAAGAAAAACAGAATGTGGTGGCATTTTCTGCTCTTTACGTGGGACATCTGTAAGCAGACATCTGTTGTCCTTCTTGTTGTTACCACACTGAGTGGGTTACAGAGACTGCAATGTGTAGGAAGTTCTTGTGCATGTGGAATGAAAGGACGGGCGAGCAAGATGTTTCTAAGGCCTTCCTGCTCTTCTGTGTGCTCCTTCTGGGAGGGGCCATGTTTTTGTGACAGGACAACACGCTTTGACCCTAACTGGACTCCAGTCGTCACCTGTGAGCTGATGGCCACTGTCATCATCTTTTAGGACACTATCCTTTTTCCAGTGCCTGCTCTGGGTGCCATTTAGGATTCCCATGCTTCTTTTTACCTCTCTGACAGTTATGCCCTGTTACACTGACTCTCCGTTGAAGTAGTTCGAATTTGGGAGTCCGTGTTTTCTGATGCCTGTCATCTGATGTGAAAAGCTGCTCTATTCTCCTCAATAGAGAGTGAGTGAGCTTCCTCTGTGATACTCACAGGATGTATCGATCTCTTTCTTGGGGCCACATTTGTATATCATACAGAGTTTGTGGGCTAATCTTGAATGGCTTTCTTCTCATTCCTTGTGGTCCTGTATTTGTTTACAAGTGGAGAAGCTAGAAGGTCCAGAACTGAGCAGCCACTCTGCTCTGCTCTCTGTTCCAAAGGTGGAAACAAGAAGAAACAGCTGAAAAATGGAAAGTGAACACCAGGGCCAATCCTCTGTCTCCCGAGGAGTGTGGTCACAGCACCTCTGGAGTGGCAGCTTCCTTCATGAACACACAGCGTTCCTCCTCTTGTACTTGCTCCTGTGCCTTTTCTTCTTGGTGCTATGTGCTTCTCATCTGAATTGAGCACGGCTCAGTGGTAATGTGCATGTGCAGCATGCAGTACTCCCCGTACTTCCTTGTAGGAGTCAAGTCCTGTGAACTTTGCTCTGCTAGGAGAACACCAGCAAGAAAGACAAGAAAGACAATTACTTGCAGGGTAACATCACCAAGGTTTTCTTCTGCTATGAAACACACTGCACAAGTGAACAGCCTTCTAAAAATTCCAAGGTTTTCACCATCCACCCTTGTGCCACGTTCTCATATGGGAGTTGCTCTACCAGGAATAGGCACTCCAGTGTGGACTTTAGGAGAGATGTGTTTCTTCAGTAGACTCTGCCAGAAAAATTAAAACAAAAAGTAATTCAGTCAATATGTTTTTCACACTGCTTCTGGTTAGTTACTCATGCAAGTACATAAAAGTATTTTAAATATATTTGGATGTGCACAAACTACACTATAACCATGTACTCTGCATTTAAAAGAAATCTGGTCAGTTATTTAGAGAGCTAAAAAATACCAAAATATTCTCTTAATAACAGAAAAAGTATTGAGTTTTTTAAGAATGTGTATTGGAAGAGAAATGAAATTTGGATTCAGTCATATTTTATTACAGCCCAGTAGTAAATGACACAGTTTCAGTTAACTCCTCTATAGGTCTGGTTTGCTTTCTTCTGCATGGTTCTATTTAAACAGTGCTTTTATCTAGACAATTTCTGAGAACATCTAGAGGAACTAGCCTTCCTATTGGTCACAAGTGTGGCTCAGTAGTTACTTTGCAACTAGGAACACAGTGGACACTATAGATTCCAGAATGCAAGCTAGCTTTGGCCAGGGGTTTTTCCCAATCACAAAACAAGTGGCTATAAACAGACATGCCCAGAAGGGCCAGCAAAATGGCAGAAATGTCAAAGAACATCCCACAGGCTCCACGAGGGTCAGCTAGGACAGTAAAGGTACAGAAGTGGACAGCAGAGGCAGAACGTAATATGTTTGTGTTTTCTAAGGATGTTCAAATGGCCGAAGCTCATAAGGAAATCAGGAGGGTAGTCACAAAGCCCAGCCAAAGGAAAAAAGAATTGCTATGTTCTTCTCAACCCCAAACTATAATAAATAATCATTTCCTTATACTGGGAAAATAGAAACAGAAGTAATAAAGAGAGTGCTGTTGAGCCCAACCCACTGAAACAAGGAGGAAGTAGTTTATAGCACCATCTTGGATTAAGGTGTTATGCGTAGCTTTTGCTAGGCTGCTTTAACTCTGGGAACAGGGTCACACTACCAGCCCCGTCCATAGAATATTGGATCTGTGGATGAAAACCACATGTGAAAGACACATACATTGCTCAATTTCAACTTGCCTTATTGACTCAATTGCTGGGCATCATTAATCTCCTGCAGCTAGTGTGTCCTTCCCAATACTCTTAGCTCAGCACCCTAAATCTGTCCTCAACTTTAGTTGCTCAGTTTCCTTAGTCCCAGCTCAACATTCCTAACTTCCTGCCTGTAGAAGTGGCTGTTGGCTGCTCTACCCAAGATCTCACACGGCTGGTTGCCCTATTTCTCCCCAAAGCATTATGGACTCTCACTTCCTCTCTCTCCTTCATCTGCCTGCTTGTCTGAGGGGACCCAGAAGTCCCACCTATTCCTTCTTCCCAGAAATTGGCCCATGGCATCTTTATTGATAGATCAAGAGCCAATTGGGGAACAGGACCTTAGCATCAGAACCACCCCTACACCAAGACTCTGTTTCTATCTTCCTGTAAAGCTTAATGATTTGGTCTCTGGGTTTCTATGCTTTGTAAGCAACAGAAGCCTTTTGAGAAAATGGACAGTCACAAAAAGAGACCCTTTCAGTAAACTGTGAAGAGCTCAAATCCAGTGGCTGTGACTTGGAAAATACATGAGGGTCCCACAGCCCAGGGGTCCACCTTCCTGCAGGAGCCAAAGAGGAAACAGCAGCACTCCAGAAAACACAAAATGCCCAAGCCAAGGACCCCATTCACCCTTCCTTCTGTGTGTCTCCGGACCACATTAACTAGTCGCCCCTGCAGAAGATAATGTCAGGCTTGGAAGGTGTTAGGTCACTGAAGAGAAGGGGTGAGAGATGAAGGGCAGGGAGACCTGTGGTCTGGCCCTGGGCAGGACATTGGGGGCACTTTGTCACCCACGTGGGCAGCTCTGTGGCTTCTTATGGGGAGGAAATGGTTACGATACCGTAGTAACTCCCTTCTGAGCTGCTTGGACTGGCTTTAAGGGGAGCTGCAGTTCTTCAGCAGGAAGCCATCATTCCTAACTCACAGGGGTGTAAAAACGCGGGGAGAGGATGTCGTGACCGTTGTCTGCTGAGGAGGAGGTAGTTCTAGGTCCATTCATGAGGGTTCTCGTGGTCACGGAGCAAGGAGAGATTCTTAACTTGACAGCTGTGATGGATCAGGGATTGTCGTTCTGTATTCCTGAAGAGACTAGGGAAGTAAACAGTAGAGGGCTGGAAGCAAAGGGAGAGACTTTCTGTGAAGGTTGGGGAGAGGGAAGAGCAGAGGTGAAAGAGACATAATGCTCCGATGAGAGAAAGTGGGCATAGAGGTAATTAAGGGTGACAGAGACTGCTGCATCAGAAGGAGACAGCAGAAGTGCGGCGAGTTACAGAGCACCCAAGGAAGGGAAGCAGACAGTGTAGAGCACTAATGTAAAGGATTGTGTCTGGCTTGCAGTGAAAGGAGGACAGTCCCCTTCAGCCAGAGTCTTCCCACACTATCCAAAAGGTCTTTCTGTAGATATATAGAGAACAAAAGGAGCTGTTGTAGGGTGGGACAGCATGCATGGAATGTTTTGTCTGCAGATGGGGTGAATTTCAGTGACTAAAATATTTAAATAGACGGGGTAAAAAAATGTAGGTGGGAGGGTAACGAGGGAAGAGTGATCACAGGGAGGAGCCAGAGTGGGAGAGAAACGGAAGGAGCTGTTTGTCTGGTCCCTGTGTCTTTAGGCCCCATTTCAAAGTAGTTGAACTTGGTGTGTAAGCAGCATCATTTACAGTGAAAGTCATAAATCCCATCCTTAGCAGCAACTGGGTCTAGTCCTTTTTAAGTTTGGAGTTCTGCAGTAGTCAAGGGGTCAAGCTGGTCTTGAAGGGTGTTAAGCTGGTGTGAGCTGGTGAGACAGATTAAACGATAATTGATTGGTTAATTAATTGCTAATTAATAAAATTAATTAATTTTAGTCCAGCTGTCTTAGTTCTGAGTCTTGAAAACATTGACCAGGGTGGCAGGAAGAGGGATGGGCCATGCTCCCATTGGTTCCTTTTTGAGATCACTCAAAGGCTTTTAAGGATTTGAGGGCATCAGTCTCTCAGTAACTGCTTCAAGGATGAAAGAAGCATGACAAGGGGAGCAATGGTTAGACTACTTCAAAAGAGAGTCCATCCAAGGGGCCATGATAAAACTTAACAGTTGGCAAAGATCCAGAACCTAAGTCAGGAGATAATTAGCATGCAACTTTGTGGGGGACATTAAGAGACAAAGTTATGTGAGGAAGACCTTTACATCAAGGTTAAGATGAGTTAAATGTAGTCACTGTACAACTGGCAGGACCATGTTCCAAGAAAAGGTGACTGCGATCAGCAATTTGTTAATCAGACTCCTGCTTAAGGGACTGAGGACTCGGATGCTTTGAAAAAGAAGTCAGTTAAAGGCAAGAGCAAACCTGACAAAGGTGTCTAACGCTCCTTTCTTCCACAGATGATATTGTATATTTCATTCACATATTACCAATACCAGCTATAATTTAATGAACAAAAGCAGAGTATCTCAAGTAAAACGTTATTTTTGGCTATAAAAAGTTTGATGGGGTGAAATTTTAAGAACTGGGACTATCACCTTAACTGATCATGTACAATATTTGAAAACATGACTTAATACATACTTTTTTAATATTGAATTGCTATACCTATACACAGTAATTTTATATTATAAGTCTACATAAAGAAAAAAATGTAATTCTAAGTTGTAATCTCCCAAAAGAAATAATTCTTAATTTTTAACTTAAAAATGCTCCCAGAGATATTGACTGTATTGCTTCCTTCTCAACAAACACTTCTCCAGAACACTCTAGGATATCCAATTCACTGACTGCCATGTGAGGAGCAAGTGATTCATTTTTACTGTTTTTCTAAATTAGCCCTATTAGAAGAATCATTTAAAAATTCTGTAGAACATTTTCATTCCATACACTCAACTAACAGATGAAAAGCAAAAGCAGTCAGTTATGCCAACCCTACAATAAATAAGCTACATGTAATGTACACTGAGCTAATAAGGAAGGCTAAAACTAACTCCGTAATCCTTTTGTTTTTGGACATATCTCTTGGTAGGTCAGCACATTCTGACAGCAATAAGCAAGTTTCTTCAGATTATTTTATTTAAAAAAAAATAGACTGATTATTTAGAGGCATGATTTGTAAAGCAAAATAACCAAATTAACTATATTTTAACAAAGATTGGCTTTTGGAATTTCTTAGAAAACGCAGCTCAGCTCTGAGAGGACAGTGATGTCTCCTTTTTACTCACTTTACTTTGCTGCCAAAGACCATCTTACCTTGTAGGCTTCAAGGTAAGAGCCTAAGTCTTGGCTCTCTATCTTGGTAGGGTCCAGATTCTATTCCCAAATCACCACAGGTGAGCCCAAGTTGGAGAAAATCTCCTTCATCTAAGTCATATCTTCCTGAAGAATCACAGAGCTTGGGATATCAGTACTGAATAGAATCAGTTGTTGACTCTACAGATACAAACCAACTGTCATAGATACCTCTTGGTTATTCTGAATGACTTCCCAAAGCTGTGAGTAGCATGACAGTATGTGGCATCCTCTTTTAGTCAGGGAATGGGGTGACAAGGGGGTGGACCCTGGATTTAGCACTAGTGTGCAGATCTCATACCAGTCAGGTGAAAAGTTCAGCAGACATGGGGACAGAGTCATTGCTGTTTGACTCTCTGCTGTTTAAGACATTTAAGATGTGGATGCAGACAGAGTTCCTCTTCTGAGAATACACCCCCCTGCTGAGTGAGACATGAGGAGTAAGCCATCTTTACATAAGGAAGAGTTTCTTTCTGGTTTAGTCTATATGATTGGAGCTTGCCAGGCCTACACAGCCAGAGGCAGAACAAGCAGACTTTGGACAGGTATTCTTCCATGCATTCGTGTCCTGTAATGAGGCTAGCATGGAACTTACTCTGGTGGGATGGTGCTCCATCCAAGTTAACTTGTGCTCCATCTATGGGAACTAAATTGTACTCCATCCAAGGGAGTTACTTGAGCCTAGGGGGTTTCCTGCCATGCAAGGGTATTGTAAATTTAATCCATTTTACTCAATCATCCAATTTTTCATAACCAATTTTTATATACCCGATTCTAAGTATTATTTTGCATTAAGTAAACAAAGTTCAGTTTAAATTTGTTTTGAGTTATTTGCTTCAGGATTAATTTTGATGACATATACAGAAAGCTACATAATGAGTAAGCTAGACCGATCTCCCTGCTAGGCTTGCCTCTGTAAATACATTATATCTGTACATAGCAATAGTCAGGGTAAAGGGCATCACTAATTGAACTAGCTTGTATAACGTAATTATCTTTAACAGTTTACAAGTTGCTACTTTTTATAGGATTAGTGTTTTTCAATTTTACCCATGTTAAATTTGAGCTTTAAAAAAGGATAATTATGAATTAAAGATCTCTTTGTATCAAAATGAACACTAAACCATAAATATAGTCCACAGAGAGAACGGGAACTTCATTCTGATAGTGTAATTTTACAGAATCCCACTTTTTTATATGAGTCAATAGTTAAAGCTTAACAGAAACAGCAAAAATA
Organism: Rhynchomys soricoides; assembly: GCA_019843965.1. NCBI lineage: Eukaryota > Metazoa > Chordata > Mammalia > Rodentia > Muridae > Rhynchomys > Rhynchomys soricoides. Next base: position 1,605,361 of record JADRCH010000268.1, read on the forward strand.
TCATAGGGTATTTTAATGACCCCGTTTTAAAACCAGTTTGGGAAGCCTCATCTCAAAGGAGGAATATGCTAGCTAGTAGATAAATACCAATACCATATGAACAGTCACCCTAACAACACGTCAGTGAGGTCACACAGCATGCTTTCATCTTAATGAGGGTACCAGCCAAGATGGTGGCAAGCCACGGGGTGTTCCGAGGTGAGCCCACCAGGCCCACACCCTTTTCCTAAGCTAGAGTTGGGCCCCAGTTACTTACGTGTGACAAATTAAATTATCTATGTCTTTATGATCTCCCCTTGTTCAAGATTTTAAGGTCTCTTTAAATTTTATAGATCCCTTAAAAATCACACTCAATAAACTTACAAATCCTAAAATATAGAAAGTTAAATTGTCAGCAAAAGCAGAGCTTTAAAGACAATAAAGAAGCCCAGGAAAAGGAGGTAGTACTCAGTGAGACACCTTGCCATTTGTAACCTCAATGGGAGATAGGTTACTCCTCTCTGGTTCTCAAGCTCGGAGTTTTTTCCAGGAATGCTCTCTGTTTCTCTGTCATAGAGTTAGGTGGCCACCCTGACTGATCTGGAGGAAACTTTTAAACAAACATGCACAGTCTGAGCAGACAACCCAAATTCCAACTTCAGAACTAGGCTTTTCAATAGAAAGGACTCTGGTCAGCTTGAGTGTCGCAAGCATGGCTCTGGTAGGCCAAGCCCTTCTCCTGCATTCCCCCTGCCTTGCTAAACCTATTAGATTTCATTCTTGAAGCTAGCCCCCTAAGGTCTAGTCCGTTATTTGGTCACTTCCTCCTCCTGAGGCTGACTACCAAGGCACAGCTATACAAGTACAGAAGCCCAGCAGTTAACAGCCCCTTTGGCCCACCTAATTAATATGACCAATTAAAAATTAATACCTCATTTTAACCTGGGGTTTCCCCTTTTATCTTTATAACTGCCATTTTCCTCTGGGACACACCTGTCTCCTCTCTATCCAGAGGGAACCCTCTGATCCTCCAGGACAAATGCCCTCCCTCTCCCTTGTTCCCCACTCCTCCCCATGTCCTCTGGTTCCTGTCTTTGTCTCTTATTCCCTGCCTTCTGTCCCTCTGGGGCAAATACATCTCCCTTGTGCTGAGAACTGGGTCTTAGGGGCCCTGAGGTGCCTTTTTCTTTCGAGCATGAAACAAAATTTCAATATTATCCATACCTCAAAGACATTTGAGTCTCTGTAAGACTGAATCCATCAATTTACACATCAATGGCCAGTTTGTGTGTGTCTGCAGACAGAAGCAAGCAACTTGAAATGCTTTTTTCTCTTAGTTGTCAAAAGTACAAGCCTCTTTTCCCAGGCTCGGAGAGGCAGAAACATAATCAGGCCAAAAACAGTAAGCAAAAGAGTTCTGTTCTATCCCAGTTAGGAGTAGATACAAATTTGGAGCCCCAGCAGAAACAGCTGGCAGTGTGACTGTGAGCATGGCTGTAAACCAGGACCTCGAGAACATTTAAAGTGAACTGTGAGCTTACCGGGAGGGGGGCTAGACCATGCTAATTGTCTGTCTTGTGGAGTTACCTAAATTAGTGTAAATATTAAAAATGGAAATTTCTAAATTTGGGCCAGTAGTGACCATTAGTCCGATACATATTGAGGCCAGACTTGGACTGAGAGGTGAGCTACAGAACTCCACATGAGGTCTCCCAAGTGAAGCTGTTCAGATCAGCCTGCAGCCAGGCTGAGGCCATGTGCTTTAGAATGGAGAATTTGGAACTCATGGTAGAGCCCAGGATCAAGATGAAAACAGGGTGATTCCCACTCAGAAGACCCTGTAAGTCACAAAATGAACAAACGGGACTGGAAAATCAAAGGGTGTCCTCAGCCTCTACTATTCCAGGGTTAAGAAATTGCGGAGCCAGGGGGAAGTTCTCCGGGCATTTAGTTGATCAAACGATAGGCCAGTGGAGAAGTCCCGGAATTAGAGTCTCAGCCAAAGTTCCTCGCAGAGTGGAAGTTCTCTGGTGTCTTCCACTGAGCAGGTCTTAAGACAGACAAAAGGAAGCTCCAGTGTGCTCCCAGACTTTCCAGGGCCTCCGAGTTCAGTTCATTGTTACCTTTCCACGGGTTTTGCTATGTTGTGTGAATGTTCTGGACACATGCAACGTGGCCTCCCGCCTAGGCCAGACTGTGCCGGGAGAGAGACAGTGAGTGAAAGGTAAGGAGAGGAGACAAAGAGTGAAAAGAAAATGCTGCCTGAGAGAATCAGGTGGACCTCTTGGGTCCTCTTCCACTTGGGGATGGGAAAGATATGCAAGCCAGGAAGGCTTATCCATGGGTGGGCTTGAGCCACTACTAGGATCAGATCTCCCTTCCTGGGTCTCCAGCAGCAGTAGAGAGGTAGAAAAGGAAAACAAAGAGAAACTTGCTCCACCTTAGGCTGGATCATGCTTATTCAAGACATGGGGCAGGGGAGAGATTCATCACTCACAAGTGCACATGCATTCCCTTCTGGAACTGCTTGGCCTGGCCACAAGGGAAGATAGGAAATGTAGACTTTCGGCAGGAAATTATCAGAAAGACAGGCCGTCCACAAGTTCTTTTCCACTTAGTACTCCTTTAGAAATTAGTAACCAGGAGGTAGAGCATGCGAAAAGAACCAGGGCATAGCCCAAAGGAGATGCAAACCTTCAGGTTGGTTTTGTGCAGCAGTTTTGCTGCTCTGTCAAACTTGAAATCCATATGCATGTCCCCACTGCGAACTGCAAACTGTGCTGCTTAGGTCATTGTGCACTAGCCTTAAATACTCCCGAATTTGCACTTAAAACTTGAAGAGCAGGGTGCAAACATGAGCAGCAACGTTTATGCAAATTATTCAGAATGCTAATTTTCTCTTTTAGAATAAGATTAAATAGCAAATAAAATGCACCATGATGTTTGCAAGAGACAACAGAAAAGGGTTTTAAAAGTTTTATACTTAGTAATTTTATAAAAAGTTCTTTCTCTTGTTTTTTGTTGTTGTTTATGACTCTTTCTTCTCATATTTTTTTTCTGTTTGTTTTTATGTTTTGTTTTAAGTGAGGACCTCACTGTAGCCCAGGGTGGCCATGCTAGCTCCAAACATGCATCATATCCCACTCTGGCTTCAAACTCATGACAATTATCCTGACTCAGCTTTCCAAGTGCTGGGCTTGCAGGTGTGAACTACCATGTCTTCCTGCTTCTGTGACAATTACCTGGCTGTCTCTGAAGCAGTAGGCTAGTTGCCCACGCAAATTCAGCTGGATTCTGTACTGTGACAGGCAAGATGTCTAGTCACCAGCAGGGGACTTACAAGCCCACCCATTCTGTTCTACTACATTCTCTTTTATGCCATGGTGGGGTGAGAATAGATACTATGTACTTCCAGTTCTCCAAAGTAACAGGGCATCTCTGCTCCCATCACTGTGTATGGTTCTTCGGTCAATAATGGTGTTTGTTAGGTTGCTGTTGCTGAGCATCCACACTTCTGGGGAGAGATAGGAGACAGTGTAGTGGTGCAACTGTGATTGGCTCAGGGAGTGGCATTCTTAGGAGGTGTGGCCTTGTTGGAGGAAGTGTGTCACTGTGGGGCTAGGCAAGGAGACCCAGTCTTCTCCTAGTGGCCTTCAGATGAAGATGTAGAGCTTTCAGCTCAGCCTGCACCGTGCCTGCCTGGATGCTGCCATGTTCCTGCCTTGATGATACAGGACTGAATCTCTGAACCTGTAAACCAGCCCCAATTAAATGCTGTCCTTATAATAGTTGGTCATGGTATCTGTTTACACCAGTAAAACCCTAACTAAGACAGTGCTAAGAAGACTGCTTAGACGCCTGTCTACCTCTGACTGAACTTGAGGTACCAGAGCTAGCTCATTGCCCACCAGCCTTGATCTTTTTCCTTCTCTTCTCTTCCCATTGACAGGGTTTGTACAGTATTTGTCATCTTGAGCTACACAGTGGAATTATCTCGAAACTATACAAATACCAACAGCTAGGTGCTATCCCAAAGGCTCTCCATAAAGAGCTTCTGTGGGAACAAGACCCAAGTCTTATTTGTTTTTAATTTTTAAAAACTTATTACAGCTACCTACTTACAAATAACAAGCAGCCATGTATTCTTCAGACACTCTCTCTATTCCACGTGTGATTGTTCTGGACCCAGTATGGTGCAAACATAATCCTCTGAATGTTTTCCAAATACAAGGAATTCTTGAATATAACTGCAGAAAAATTGTTAGAACAGAGAAAAAACATCAAAATTTTGTTTATATGCCTTATTGAAATATTGTCATTATCTCAGTAATGTCTGTAAAGCAAAGTAAAGCTTACCAGGACTCACTTTTTAAAAATTAGTTCTTAAATTTCTCAAATCCTGACAGAAAATGAAGCTCTATTTTTCGAAGATGAAAATTTTATTTGTAATGTGTTTTTAAACCAGTAGTCATATGTTGTAATTGTACATTTTAATGAGGTTCATTGTGATGGTTCCCCATACTTATGTAGCAAACTGATCAGACCAGTCAGCAAACTCCCCTTTCCCGTCTAAGATCTTTGTCTGAGTAACTTGCTGCTGAGTCTTCAGGGAACACACAGCAGATTATGGTCTGTGGCCACCCTGCCACTCTTGTGAGATACTGGTGTTGGCAAAGAAATAGAAATCCAGTGTCACTTCAGCTGAGGAAGAACAGTTTAAGAAAGGCACTGGCAGTAGTAAAAGATGCTTCTGGAACATTCTTGGCACCTCTGAAGGAGTTATTTGCAGGGTAAAATGTTTAAGAGGTCAAAAAGGCATAGACATGGAACTGAAAGTCAAGCATTGTGCTTGAGACCTGAATGTCACCAAGACCCTGCCCTGCCTTTGCCCACCTGGCTACAGCTCTTAGGGTGAAATTCAGCATGTTCCTATACCAAAGCTGCTTCTGAACTTCCTTCACCCCAATCAGAAACCCGGTTGCTAAAAGGCCACCATCCTGGCAGGGAGTCCTGTCTACAGGCCAAGCAAACAAGGAGAGCAGGCTATGCCAGCACACCCCCTCTGCCAGCCGGATCCACCTGTAGCTTCTCTTGTGACAGCCTCTGGCATTTGTAAGGAACAGGTGCCCAGGGGCTGCACAAGAGAATGAAGAGCTTTGTCCAAGAAGTTAATGGTGACAGGGAGAGGAGGTAGACCTGAGGGAACAGCCTTATGTATAATGGATCCAAGAGTGGGATCCAGCAGTAAGGATTAACATATCATGCAGGGGTTTTCTTACCCTAGTCAAGAGTTAAAGTGGGCAAGGAGAGGGCAGAGAAAAGTGTTAGCCAGTGTGGGCTTAAAACAGAAGGCAAAGCTGTCTCTCTCCTCTTGCCTCTGGCTATTTATTATGAACTATCAAACTACTCCAGAAAGTTTGAGCTCAAAGTGACCATTTAGCAAAAATTTGCAGTATCCTGGGTGCCACTTGGGGGTTAGAATAATAGAGTTCTATTTAATGCGTTGATCTGTTTGCTGGTCACAGTTGAGCTGTAATCTATTAGCAACTGTTGCAAGATGGTGGCCAGAACTGGAGCTCAGTGGGTGTGGGCTTGTTATCGGGATCCAGAGGTGAACAGGAAGCTGAGACCACTTCTTTGTCTCTTCACAGGGGTCTCAGGGCTTAGCTTCCTGCCTCTCCTGATGATCTTTCTGTACAGTTTGAGGACTTCTTATGTCTGAGCTCACAGCTCTCAAGCTGTAGCCCAGGGACTGCCCAACCCTATCGTCTTAAATTCACATCTGATACAGCTCATCTCTGATTCAACACTATGTTGATTCAGCTTACAGGGTGAGCCCTATTTAATGCAGGGAGGGAGGATTCAAGGATCAGAACCCCAGAAGACGTGGCTCATGATGGGGTTTGTCATTGCAGACTAATTACCATGTTATTAAGAGATAATGTTGGTACCTAGGGGTAGCAATCATAGGAATAAACGTTACTGATGGTGAGAGTGCTCTCAGCCATTGCTTGTCTGGTGTACAGTCAGACAATGTTCAGGTACACATCAGGCAGTTCAGACACTAACCCTGGTATCTTCCAGGTGTCTTCTGTACACTAAGGGCATTTCTAAGACCACTGCCATACAAGGAAACAATGACTCATGGAAGTTTGTGTTTAACAAGAAATTTATGCAATTAATTTAGTAAGGCTAGCTTGGAAAGACGGGGCTGAGCATTCGACCAGGATGGATATAAAAATAACATTAAGGTGTGTTCTTGTGGATTGGGCTTTGTGTTTTGTGATTGGGCTTAGTTACAAGTTTTCTTTGTTTATCTAAAGAGAGAAACCACTCTAGATTCCCTAGGGCAGTGTGGTCTTCCATTTCCAGCACATTTTGCTGCCAGATTTAAACTTCCTATGCTTATGCAGTAAACTATGGTGAAGGGACCTATGAGGAAAAGCAAAAAATGAATAATGGCTAAATGTCATTTAAATTGGCTGTCAGTCATTTACATATGCAAACCAAGTAAATAACATTTTTGCTGCTCTAGAAATGCTGGGCATTTCTGGATATAAAAGTTTTGGCAGGCTATAACCAAGCATGCAGGATGCACTTAGGCCAGCTGCTGATTATCCTTCATCACTAGTCACTCATTTACACAGCGAAACATCACGAATCAAATGCTAAAGTTCCAGGTATCTTTATAAATAATGCCCAGTTGTACCACTTGTTTAAATTTAGTATCCAGGATGCTACATTAACACCCAAAATTTTAGACCTGTCAATCATTTCTGGCATTCCCAAATAAGACTTCAACAGCCATGTTTGTCTTCCCAAATAAGACTTCAACAGCTAGGTTTGTCTAAGCTGGTTCAATTTGCAGACCTATTGTAAAAAAAAAAAAAATTTAAGAAGCTAAAGCTCAAGCTGATCTTTGGGTCCTGTGTCTGATAAAGCCATGGAGGAGACCTGTCCCTTGGTTCTGCCTGACTCCCACATCAGCCCATGTTGACACCATTTCTAAGCAGTTGTTACTATTGATTTAGCTGATGTACTGGCTAGTTTTGTGTGTCAACTTGACACAAGCTGGAGTTATCACAGAGAAAGGAGTTTCAGTTGAAAAAATGCCTCCCTGAGATGCAGCTGTAAGGCATCTTCTCAATTAGTGATCAAGGGGGGAGGGCCCCTTGTTCGTGGTAGCATCTGTGGGCTGGTAGTCTTGGGTTCTATAAGAAAGCCAGTTGAGCAAGCCAGGAGAAGCAAGCAATCCAGTAAGCAGCATCCCTCCATGGCCTCTGCATCAGCTCCTGTTTCCTGACTTCCATTAGTGATGAACAGCAGTGTGGAAGAGTAAGCTGAATAAACCCTTTCCTCACCAACTTGCTTCTTGGTCATGATGTTTGTGCTGGAATAGAAACCCTGACTAAGACAGCTGATAAATTAATAATCTCCCTAAATAAAGTCTTCTGGTTTCTCAGAGACACTAAAGAAGGACTTGATGGTGTGAGGTGTCTCTGTGGATAATAAATTGGCTTCTTTTCTTCCTTCAGAAAACTGACTCATGCTAAGTTATTCTCAGTCAAAACTCAAGAATGTGCTACCCTGGTTACATGATAGATTTTTCTATCAAGACCAAGACCAAGAGAGCAGGTCTGCCTATGTGTTTCAGACTGCTCTGTATCGGGAATTCTATGTTGCAGGTTGGAGGGTTTATTTTTTGTCTTCTTGTATAAATGAACTCCCAAGGGTCAAGGCAGGACCGTACATCTCAGAGAGGGAAAGAAGTTCAGGTATAAATATAGAACACACCAGGGAAACGTTTGCTTTCATGTCAACTTTATGTAATTAACTTGTAATTCTTCTGAACAGACATACATGATGTACTTTGTTATGTAAGTGATTTGTGCACAGTCACAGAGAGGAGGATGGTTGGCGCTCCATCTTCGTCAGCTCAGAGAAGAGGATGGTTGGCGCTCCATCTTTGTCAGCTCAGATGTGAATGAAATGTGAGGTTCTCTTTAGAGTAAGGACTGATGCCTTTTGCACGTTACGCCCACAGTGCATCCATTTAGAATGAATGGAAGCTGCTGTTCTATTTTCAAAGTAAATGGATATGGTTTTGATGATCCACCTGTACTTTAAAACGCAGGAGAAATATGGAACAATGCAGACTAGAACTGAAAGACTATTTATGATCCAATTTAACTGAAATCCTGATAGAAAATATCTAGGTTTATTACATAAGTGAAACAATATTTTTTAAAATACTGACAACTGAGCATATTATTACATAACTGTAATCACAGCATGTGTGAAGATGAGGCAGGAGGATTGCTGCAAGCCTGAAGTCAACCTACACTTCAGGCCAATGTCAGGTCAGCCAGAGGTAGACAGAAAGTGTCTCAGAAAAACCTTTAAAGTATCTTTAAATTATATCCTTTGTTAAAATGGTGTCATGTGTGTGTGTGTGTGTGTGTGTGTGTGTGTGTGTGTGTGTGTGTGTTGTGTTCCTTAATTGATTTTCCAACTTAGTTTTCCAGATAAGGTCTCTCACTCAATCTGAAGCCCACCAGTTGCTTAGACTTCCTTGCTATCAAACCCCAGAATCTCCCCATCTCTGTCTGATTCCCCTCAACCCAGAAAGCCCTGGGGTTACAAAGGCACCTGTATTCCATGCCTAGTTCTTGAGTAGGATGTTGGGGCTCCATAGTCAGATTTTATGCTAACATAGAGAGCACTCCCAGTAGTTACTCGCCAGCTCAAATTGGTGTGAATTTTTGCCACCATTTAATGGTCAACAGATGTTCACTGGGAGGGGGTGCATTTGGTGGTATCTCACATGAAAAGATCAAAAGTCTGTGCCTGCTGAGCAGCACCAACAATTGTTCTTCAAATAGAAACAGCTTAATACGAGATCATGCTCAGCACTGAAAACATGACTCATCCATCCTGCCACTCAGTGTTTACTAAGGACTCTGATATAAGCTCAGAGAATTGTACCTGAGGGGCTGGCTCCAGCTTGGTAGATGTCCTTGGGGTTAGTGGGAGTCTTCTCATGATGCAGAAGCTTTGCAGAGTGCTACTTCCATTCAGGTCTTCAGGAAGGGGCTGGAAAATTTCCTCCATGGGAAGAGATTACAGTTTATCTTTGAAAGCCTTGGAGGTGACTTCTGACATGTTCTCTCTTCCTTCTAAGCCTATGCACACCATCTCCTCAGGGAGAAAGTGTGGCAGACTTGCTGTCTGGTGGACTGCAGTGGTGCACTTTCTCTTTACAATTCCAGAAGAAGACATTTCTAGACACCAAAGAAATGGGAACATGGAAGGTGGTGAGTCTTCAGTTCTCACCCGATAGGGCAACTGTGCTCAACAGGGGTCTGGGAGCAGGATGTGGAGGCAAGAGTCTTTAATCCCAGCACTTGTGAGGCAGAGCGTGTCAGATCTCCTTGAGGTAAAACTAGCCCAGTCTATACTCAGGGTCCAGGTTCCAGGCCAGCCAGGTGTACATGAGGCTCCAACTCAAAAGAAAAAAAAAAAGGAGGAGCCAGGGCAGAGACTACCGTCTCATAATGACCAACAGTTTTCATGGAGGAATGGTTTTTGCTGTTGTTCTGTTTTGTTTTGTTTCTTTCATAAGAGCCCCAGCCAATGTCTGGAAACATGTTTGATCATTGCAACATGAGAGCCATTGGCATGCAGTGGGTGAAAGGCAGGGAGGTTGGATAAACCCTGCAACAAATAGGACAGGTTTCTTGGCAAAGAACAGTCCCCAGTGCTGAGTTTGAGGAGCCTGTGGCAATCCAAGGGCTTCGTCCGCCACATGCTTTACAACTAGGATTCCAAGAAAGCTTGCCAGCTGCCTAAGTGAAGGCATGTGTGAGGAACCCGCTGAGGCCCTGCTTCAGAAAAGAGATGCTTTATCAAGTAAATGTGATCTATAACTGTTTGTGAGTTGAATTGGAGAGAGAAGGTCTAAATATATATATATATATATATATATATATATGGTGGTCACAGAGGAAGTGAGTTTCAGCAATGGATTACTGCCTCTATCTGCTGGACTCAAGTCTCACATACGCCGTGAGTACTCTACCTCTAAGCCACAACCCCATCCCCGTGTGGAATAACTGTTCAGACTGACTGTGCATCCCAGACTGGTCTTGAACTTCCTATTTTCCTGCTCCAGCCTGTCGAGTCATTGGTATTACTAGCTCCTGCCACTAGGTACATCAATATATGCAATATTTAATTATTCTGTTTTCAGTCTTATATTCATTTCATTTCTCGAGCACCTATTTGTGTGTCAGATAAAAAAAAATCAATAGTCTATTTATAGTCTGCACACTTATAACAGTGGTTCCTTCCTCTAGAGAACTGGAAATCTCTTCACACAGGGCAACACTGGTCCATTTTTACAGACTCACATGATGGATGAATCAGGTGGAGAAAAATTTTTATAAAGCTTGGTTTTGACAGTGATCTAGGATTTGTGGTGCTGATCAAGGAAGAAGGTACTTGTGAATATTTTAATAATTAAAAATGAATAAAACCAAACATTAATTCGAGAGGACAGTAGTTATTCATGCTTTTTTAAAAGATGAACAGCAAATTTATATAGGATATTTTCCTAACATAATACCATCAAATTCCAATGTACTGCACAGGTAAAGGCTTGTATAAAGAGCACAAGACTCACACCTACATAGGTGAAATATAATAAGACTATCATGTTAATGACAAGGTACATGAAATAGAAACGTTTTAAAACTCACACTTTAGTAGAACTCAGGAGATAAAATGCAAAATTTGAGTCATTCTATGGGCATGGTGGCAGGAGCAGGAAGCTGAGAGCTCGTATCTGAATTGCAAGAACAAAGCAGAGACAGGAAGCTTGAAGTGGTGAGGGAATTTTCTGAGAGCTACCACCAGTGACATACTTCCCCCAGCACGGGTATACCTGCTAAACCACCCCAGACACTGCTACCAGCTGGGGACAAGTATTCAAATATGGGAGCCATGGCGCTTTCTCTCTCAAACCCATGCACTACCCATCTGTTCCAGCAGGGGCACTATTTTAGAAAGTCGTGGAACCTTTGGGAGATGGAGCGGCACTGGAGGAAGTTGGTAACCCTGGGCAAGACACTGAGGCTCAATAGTCTAGTCTGACTTGCTATTTAGTCTGTTTCCTGATGGTAGATACCATTTATGACCTCAGATTCCTACAGTCATACCTTTCCTGCTATGTTAGGCTGCATCCCCTCAATCGCAAGCCAGAAAAAACTCTTCTTCTCCCTAAATTATTTCTGGTCAGATATTTGACCACAACAATAAGAAAAATAACCTATACAAAGCTTGGATGTTATCCTACCTAAGAATACCCGAATGGTGGATCGCTGTCCCATGGTGCAAACACATCACTGGCTTCCTTACGCAACACTTTCAACTAGGTGCATGGTTGAAGGTCTGCACAGGTACCACCTTCCTCTTAACTCACTAATCCAGTGATTCAAGGGTAAGTTATTACTCATTCTCTCCACCCATATGCAAGCTGAAATCGTGTCAGATTATGCAGCAAGTGTCACCATTCAGGCAGTTATTAGACAAGAAGGCTAATAGTTCTAGAACTATGGGTTTGGTAATCCTGCTAGAAATTAGAGATGTCACATTTTCCAGTGTGGACCCAAGACTCTTCTAGGATACAGGCAGAAATCTTGATTCTTATTTGCAGTGAGTTTGGCCTAATGCTGCTTATATCATGTTAATTTGGGTCTCCCCAGTTGTTTCTGATTTCTAAATAAAGTTGTAGGCAGACAGTGGCTGGACAGGGCAGATGGAAGTGTGACTTTTAAGATTCCCAGGTTAGAGGCAGGAGAAAAAGAAGGAGATCTGCCATGATGGGAGAAGGAGAGGAAAGACGCCATGCCTGAGAAGGTTCGAGACAGAGAGCATAGCCACCATGTAGGAGCTGGGGGAGTGCAGCCCAAAGAGGGCTCCCCGACTGAGTCCAGGGCAGTAAAGATGGAATATAGATTTTAGTATAAGTAATAACTTGGGAATATCAGAGGGAGGTGGATTAACCACGTGGAGTGGCCCAGCCATTGCGCTGTTTTAGGCATACGTAGGAGGGGCTCCCAGGCTTTCAGTCTGTGGGCGAAGATAACTCAGCTGCCACTCTGTTGAGATAAAAGAGGAAGTGACGCCATGTCTGGAGAGTCATCTTCTGTAGCAACTAGAACCATGAGGGGCAGGAAGTGACTGGCATCTTAGAGTATTATTTCCACTTGGAGATTCAGAAAGGTTTAACTTACATGTCTAGGTTGCAGTCCATCACGGCAGGGAATTTGAGGCAAGATTTCGGAGCAGCTAGTCACATTCACAGTGGAGAACAGAGAGAAAGGATCACACACATGTTCTCTCACGGTTTACTTCCTTGTTAAACAGTTCCAGACCCAAACTCAGAGACCATGCGGCCCAAGGTGGGCAGGGATTCCCATATCAGTTATCATCACAAACACAATTCCTCACAGACATGTCCCCAGGATAACCTGATCCAGATAATTCCTCACTGAGACTCTCTTTCCAAGTGACTCAAGATTGTGTCAAGTTGACAAAACTATCATACAGTTTTCAATTTTTATTTTTTGAATTTTCCACCTGTTTTTATTTTTTCCTTCCTCCTCTCGCTTTCATATTAGGCTTGTTTAGTTGGGTGAGAAAGTTACTTGTAATTATTTTTAAAATATATATTAATTATTGTCTATGGTTGTACTCCCTAACACACTCAATCTAGTCTGATCTACCAAGCTAAGCAGTGTTGAGACTGGAAGTCTGCCTGATTACGTCAGGTCCTGTAGGCTTTTAAAATAAATGAATTAATTAAAAATAGTTATTTTTACATGTTATTTTAAATTTGGATTAATTAAATATGCTTAATTGCCCATGCAAGTGATTTTTAGACTGAGGAAGATGTCATCCTCCTCTGAGAGGGTTTTTATTAGCTTCTACTAGTCACTCACATGGCTAGTTCTATAAGGTACTTTGGGCCAGCCAAAAGACTCAACACCAGATTTCTGGGGGTTGCTTTACTCTGAGCACACTCTTACTTAAAAAGGACAGCTCTCTGTTCTCAGTGTTATTTTGGGCCTCACTCTGGGCAAGTGTTGGGCTTAGTTATTGGTTATGTGACAGGAAGAAGCTTTTCTGAGATGGGCCACCCTCAGGGCCAAAGACCAGGATCCTGTCTGCCTGTGTTCAGCTTCGGAGTGCTTTCACAGTTAGGAAGTGACAAATAAGTTGGGGGACAGAGCTGTCTGAGCGGACTTAAGCATTACTCAATGTATATGTGTGAGGAATTTATATGGTATTCCATTAATGTTCATAAGATTATGTTTTATGGACCAGTTAAATGAAGAAATTTAGTAACAGTATTTATTCTAAAGCAGCAAGTTTGAGAAGAAAAATACTAAGTTACCAGGGTGGTTTGTTGTGTGATTATGCATTGTGACTGTGGTGTGACTGTGTGGTGTGACTGTGTGGTGTGACTGTGGTGTGACTGTGGTGTGGCTGTGTGGTGTGACTGTG
>JADRCH010000268.1:1623037-1660537 GCA_019843965.1 Rhynchomys soricoides
CAGCAGATATCACAGGAGAAGCAGGTGCAGCAGATATCACAGGAGATTCAGGTGCAGCAGATATCACAGGAGATGCAGGTGCAGCAGATATCACAGAAGATGCAGGAATATTTTAAGAGTGAAATAAAGCATAGTTGTTTTCTCAAAATGAATTGAGATTTATATTTGCCCATTTTGTATTAAAATATACATGTTTCTTGTCAACAAGAACAAGTAGGTAAGAGTATATTTATCAAGCTTGTAGCAAGATAAATTCAGAGACACTGTCTAGCCATTAACCTGAGTCTTTTGAGAAGTCCTCAAAGCTAAGCAAAGCTCAGCTAAAGTGACCGGTTTCTATGTTAAAAAAAGCCTTGAATAAATTCCTGACAATTTTTGTTACATTTTATTTTTTCATAGGATAAGGCACAGTTTTAAAATTGAGACCATATCCTATCACAGTGCTGACACAAAAGGGGGTTTGTCAGATTGTGTTTGTGGGAGAATTAACCAGGGTTCTCCAGCCATGGATTTACAATTTATAAAACTGTTAGTTCAGTATGAAGCTGGGAAGAATCTGACATTCCATCAACAAGAGCATCTCTTAGAGGGTCCTATACATAGTCTCACAGAAACCTGGGAGAATCAGGAGACAGCAGCCAGAGAGGCAGACAAGCTCCTGCGCCCTGCCACCTTCCTAGGCCCTGACTCCCCCAAAAGCGGGGGGCAAGTGCCAGTTTATGATTATATGGACTGCATGATAGGAGAATTCAAAAAAATAAGGGACCCCAATATTTTATTGGATTTTCAGTAGAATTCCTTGCCTCACCTAGGGGTTGAATGGAGGGAAGGAAGAAGAGAGAGGGAGGCAGATAAGGAGGGCAAACTAGGAGCATAGGAGAGCCCTGCTATTTGGAAGTTTCCAGTTCTCTCTCTACCTCCCAAGGCTGCATGTGGAATAACCCTGTCATGGCTTTACAAAATCCAGGCCACTGAGGCAGTGAGAAATAGCCGGATTGTTTAGTAACACTGGCTGACGTTCTAGAAACTCAGGCTCAGCAGAAGTTGCTATAGAGTGACAGGATTTACGTTAAAAATAAATTATATAAAAATGTGAACAATGTAGTGTAGGAGATATCAACTTACAACAAAGCAGTAGCTTCACCAATGGGAAACTGCCCTACACTTCTCTGCCTGCCTGCATTACAGTTGGCACTGAAGGTACAGCATAAAAAGAGGAAGGAGAGAAGAGACATTGTGGGTTTGCACTAATATTCCGCAAAGGTTTTAATCACTATGACTTGTGATTTCCTAGTGCAGGCTGCTGTGACAGGCTAGTGTCAGAAGCTGCTGTTAGCCTAAATAATAAACTGTTTCCCTCAGGGATGGAGGCAAAGACCCACAAGATCCAGATGTCTCTGGTCTTTGGCTTTTTTTTAGGAGGGCACTAATCTCATCGTGGTGGCTCCATCTTCATGATCCACCCTAAATCTAGTTACTCCCAGAGACTAAAGCTTTCACATATGAGCTTTGAGGAACACCATTCTGTGGATGATGATTGCATATTTTATCATTTTTACTGGAAACAATGGAGTATAATACATCATGTTTCAGCCAAAGAAACTGTTGGTTATTCCTGCCACTCAGGTGACAGGAAAGGCTTTCCCTGATGTGGACCCCCTCTGTAAACTTTGTAAACCCTCAAGGCAGCAAAGTGACCAGGACCTGCCTGAGGAGCTCCTCCAGCCAGGCTCTTCCCCCAGACCTCCCTAACTGCCATAACAGCTTTTCCAGCCTCTGTAACTGTCACAAAGGTTATCCCCAACAGCCTCAATAGGGCACTCCTCAGAGTATGCTAATTTTAGGTGAAAAGACTGAACAAAAACTACCAATCCTTGGATAGAAAATCCTACCAATCCCTGAACAGGAAAACCCACCAATCCTAAGTTCCCCAGAGCTCAGGATTTGAAATCCCACCAATCCTTACCCTGGAAACCTCTACCCTAGAAAGCTCCCCACCCCTCATCATAAGAAACTCTATGGAATGGCTGTGTCTCTCAGCTCCCTGCTGTGTGCTCTCTCCAGGGAACAGAGGATTGCCCTGGATGCTCCCTGGATCCTCCTGGATCTGTCCCTCTCCTATCTGATTCCTCCAGTAAATCTCTGCTATGAGATTTTGATACCTGGTGTGACTTTCTCATCAGAAGCAGCTAAGAAGCAATGAAGAGAAGGGATGAAGTGAAGAGAAGGAGCGGGCCTGAGGCTCCCAAGCTCTTCAGCTGGGGAGGCTCTGCCTTGGGAGCTGCAACACCTCTACTGAGGAGCCTTCCTCTCAGAGCTGTGTGGTTCCTGGGCTTCTGAGTCCCCAGGATACCTTCCTGTCCAAGCAGGAAGGTCAATAATTGTCATCAGCCTTCCTGACATAATACCTCCAAGCCAGAATGAAGCCAATCGAATTACATAATAATTTTGGATATTCCCAAAATGTTTAGTTTGTATGTATGTGTCAGAGACAAGTAAGAAGGTAATATCTTCTCCTGCTCCTCAGCAACCAATGGCTATCACTTCTCCATCTTTTTCCTGGTCTCTGTCTTACCTACACTTGTCTACAGTGGTGACTGACTTGGTGTTGCTTTCACAGAACATTATGTTAAGGGAATTTGGGTCTAGAACTTTATAAGCTATCAAAGCTCGCACACACACACATGCACGCATGCATGTACACACACACACAATTAAGAATTTAGTATTGGAGAGAAAGAATGAATACATAAGACTTAATATTGTATACAAAATTGTTTGAAAATATTTTACATAGACTGATGTTAGCTTGTCCCTTTAGCTTTTCCTCCTGACCATACTGTTAAAAGATCTTTCCATTGTGTTGTCAACTCAATTCCGAAGAACTGGTGTCACAGAGAGTGCTCTCTGGGCCAGAGGTGATTGCTTGGATAGACAGATAAGGATGGTTTTTACCTAAATATGTAACATATTTTATTTGTTCTACTTTATATGAGAAAAGGAAGAAAGCTACTTTAGAAGAGAGATGGTTTCAGCAGAGATGCTGCATTTAAGAGACTTCTTATAAAATTCACAGTAACATTGTGAGAAGTGGATATAGGATCTCAGTAAAACAACCATGCAGTTGAAAGTGTTCTAGCAAGATAAATAGCTCCCTTCTGCAGAAATGAGCAAACACACACACCTAGAGGGACTCACCGGGTTTTTATTGCTAAAGCTAAGAAGTCCTGTGTGTCTCATTGAGTGGGAGAATTTGAGTCACATTCTTATGCTGCTGGCTAACACAGTTTAGAGGGAGATCAGAAACTTGAGCATATATTTTTATTCAACCCCAGAGGACTTTGAATTTCTGCCAAGTGGATTCTTTACAATTATTTTCTGAATGGGGTTTTATTTATTTAACTTTTGGGTAGAAAAGGCAGTGTATTTTGTTTAGGTTTACTACACATGACCACACAGTGGGTCTTCCTGAAGGCTCTATAAGGGAACACTCAAATCTGTGCCCTTAGGAATCTCATTTTGTGTCGATTAGTTCTTCATGGACCTGTGAAGCTACCCTCAGTCTGGCCACTCAGGTAATTCTGATAAAGCTCCCACCTGTACCATGTATTGTACAAGGAACTGAGGCAAGGCCCAGTCACCTTGAAAAACTCACATGCTAGTTAGAAGGGCCTAGTGAGCAAGTGACAGAGAAGCAGCAATAGTGCTAAGATGGGATGAGAGCCTGCAGGTGGCAGCAGTGTAGGAGAGATCCAATTTAGTGGGCTATAGAGGGTAAGATTGCCTCAGACCAAAAGAGATTGTGTCAAACAGTGTGTGAGAGAGATCAGAATGCTTAGGAAAGTCCGGTGGGTCTAAGGTATGGAAAGAATGGAGAATAAGTGGTCACGTGATGAGGTTACAGAGTAAGCACACAATCTAAGAAGTGCTGGGTCATGACCATGTTGCAAACAGACTAGCACTTTGCAAGAGTTAATCTTACAGGGTGAAGAATTTGCTCCCTCTTAGGTCAGTTCAGAAGCCAGCTATGGAGTGAGAATAAGTGTCTGATCATCTATAAGGAAATACTCATACAGAAGACACTCAGGGAAATGGAAACAAAGGTCTAAGCTGCCACCATGGCCCAGCTCAGCCTGGCCCAGATGGGAGGTAGATGAACTACCACATGCATTCAATACTGCTTATCTGCAGGCAAGCTGCCCCAGTTGGCCAAGGGCAGTTCTCTGGGAGTACCTCATGAGTGAGTCAGAAGAAGTAAATTCTAGAGATGCTGAATGAGAGCACAAAAGGACTTCAGGAAATCTGGCAGAGCACCAGGATTGTCCCTACTGTCCAGAGAGGTGGGCAGATGAGGTGTGCTAACCCAGGTTCAGTGAGGCATACAAAACATCCAGTGACATGAGCTCAAATCATTAAGGGCGGGGTTTAAGAAGAGGAGTGCCTGCAGCCGAGAACATGCTCTACTTTGTAAAACTCATGTAAAGTTACAGTGACACTGTGAGAACCTCCCCAGCCTTTGAAGTGATGTACAAACCAACGGAAATGCTCCCAGAGCAAAGACACAGCCCAGGTTAGGATGGAGCTAAAGAAGTAAATGCATGGAGCACTCTTTGCCCATGGCCTCACTGGCCCTCACTGGCCCTGTCTGGGCTGGAATTCTCCACGTAGACAACGCTGGTCTATGACTCACAGAGATCTGCCTGCCTCTGCTTTGCTGGAATTAAAGGTGTGTGTTTGTTGTTGTTGTTTTAATGGGTTCCAGTCAGGGGAGGAGTATTTGAAAAGGTCTATGTAGGCATCTCTTCGCTGTATTCTTAGCCAGTCTCTCAGAGTTTATTTACTAAAAGGAAGGCAACATTAGTTTTTCTGAAAGTGTTGTTGGTCGGATGCCCTTGGAAAAAGCAAACATGAATCAAGGTATTAACCTTATGAGCTGATCATAAAATTTGGCCATCTCTCTACAATATTCCCTTGGCTGCTCTAGTTTGTTGGCATCAGGACCACCAAACCGGTGACATTTCACCCAGGCAACAGTGCTACCTGCTCACCTGTTACCAAGGCAACAGCCACCATATTCCCATAATCCACTTGGCCCACCGCCCACCTTTACCTGCGACTAAGGCACCCTCTATATATAAACGGAAGACCTCTCTGATCTTTCTTCTTTCCCTCTCTTCCCTTTCTCTTCTCGCCGCTACCTACCCTCCCCCCCCGCCCCCCAATAAACTCCCCACATGGAACTGTTTGCCCTGGTGTGGTTTCTGGAGTCGCACGATCCCTGCCAACCATTCTTGCTGATCATAACTCCGCACATATCCATCCAGATCATCATTTTTATAAGATAGTTGGTTTCACTAATGAAAAGACTGACTGAAAAAGGGTGCAAGAAACATAGTGTAGGTGGAGGCAGCGGAAGGCGGGCTCCAGATGCAGGGACTGAGGAAAAGCTGGGAGGTAAGAGCCTGCCTGCTTCCACCTGTGGCCAGAAACCCAGCCTGGGCCAACAGGCCTCTCCATATACAAGTAGCTCAGGGAGAAAGCTACCCACCCACTTGTGCTGAGGAGCCAGTAACAGGAGGACTCCAGACACAGGGTCTGAAGAACAGCTGGAAGAGAGAACTGGTCTCCCAGGAATATTGACATCTGAGCTTGAAGGAAAGACAAGCCACAGTCAGAGAGAGAAAGACCAGCTAACTCCAGAGATAACCAGATGGTGAAAGGCAAGGACAAGAACACAAGGAACAGAAACCAAGACTACTTGGCTTCAGCTGAACCCAGCTCTCCCACCAGAGCCAGCCCTGGATACCCCAACACACCAGAAAAGGAAGACTCAGACTTAAAATCACTTATCAAGAGGATGATAGAAGATTTTAAGAAGGAAATAAATAACTTCCTTAAAGAAATACAAGAGAACACAGGTAAACAACTGGAAGCCCTTAAAGAGGACACACAAAAATCCCTTGAAGAATTACAGGAAAACACAATCAATCAAATGAACAAAACCATTCAGGAATTAAAAACAGAAATAGAAACAATAAAGAAATCACAAAGGGAGACAACTCTGGAGTTAGAGAACATAGGAAAGAAATCAGGAGTCATAGATGCATGCATCACCAACAGAATACAAGAGCTGGAAGAGAGAATCTCAGGTGCAGAAGATACCATAGAAAACATAGACACAACAGTCAAAGAAAACACAAAATCCAAAAAGCTCCTAACCCAAAACATCCAAGATATCCAAGATGCAACGAGAGGACAGAACCTGAGGTTAATAGGTATAGAAGAGAGTGAAGACTCCCAACTTAAAGGACCAGTAAATATCTTCAACAAAATTATAGAAGAAAACTTCCATGGACTAAAGAAAGAGATGAACATAAGTAGACAAGAAGCCTACAGAACGCCAAATAGACTGGACCAGAAAAGAAATTCCTCCCATCACATTATAGTCAAAACACCAAATACACAAAACAAGGAAAGAATATTAAAAGCAGTAGGGAAAGGGGGCAAGTAACATATAAAGGCAGACCTATCAGATTTACACCAGACTTTTCACCAGAGACTATGAAAGCTAGAAGAACCTGGGCAGATCTCATACAGACTCTAAGAAAACACAAATGCCAGCCTAGGCTGCTATACCCAGCAAAACTCTCAATAATCAAAGATGGTGAAACCAAAATATTCTACGACAAATCCAAATTTGCACAGTATGTGTTTCCACAAACCCAGCCCTACAAAGAATAATACATGGAAAACACCAACTCAAGGAGGGAAACTACACTCAAGAAAAAGGAAGAAAGTAATCTTTCAGCAAACTCAAAAGAAGATAGCCACACAAACAATATAAACAACATCAAAAATAACAAGAAATAACAATCACTATTCTTTAATATCTCTTAACATCAATGGTCTCAACTCCCCAATAAAAAGACATAGACTGACAGACTGGATCCATAAACAGGACCCAGCATTTTGCTGCATCCAGGAAACACACCTCCGTGTTAAAGACAAACACTACCTCAAAGTAAAGGCCTGGAAAACAATATTCCAAGCAAATGGCCCCAAGAAACAGGCTGGAGTAGCCATTCTAATATTAGATAAAATTGACTTTCAACCAAAATTCATCAAAAAGGATAAGGAAGGACACTTCATACTCATCAAAGGAAAAATCTACCAAGAAGAACTCTCAATTCTGAGCATCTATGCCCTGAATGCAAGAGCTCCCACTTTCATAAAAAAAAAAAAAAAAACTACTAAAGCTCAAAGCACACATTGCACCTCACACAATAATAGTGGGAGACTTCAACACCCCACTATCAACAATGGACAGATCTTGGAAACATAAACTAAACAGAGACACAGTGAAACTAACAGATGCTATGAACCAAATGGGTTTAACAGATATCTATAGAACATTTCATCCTGCATCAAAAGAATATACCTTCTTCTCAGCACCTCATGGTACCTTCTCCAAAATTGATCATATAATTGGTCACAAAACAAACCTCAACAGATATAAGAAGATTGAAATAATACCATGCCTCCTATCAGATCACTATGGATTAAGGTTGGTCTTCAATGGCAAAAACAACAACAGGAAGCCCGCATACACACGGAAGCTGAACAATGCACTGCTTAATGATAACTTGGTCAAGGAAGAAATAAAGAAGGAAATTAAAGACTTCCTAGAATTCAATGAAAATGAAAGTACAAGTTACCCAAACCTATGGGACACAATGAAAGCAGTGTTAAGAGGAAAACTCATAGCTCTGAATGCCTCCAAAAAGAAACTGGAAAGAGCATACACTAACAGCTTAACAGCACATCTGAAAGTTCTAGAACAAAAAGAAGTTAATACACCGAAGAGAAGTAGAAGGCAAGAAATAATCAAATTAAGGGCTGAAATCAACCAAGTGGAAACTAAAAGAACTATACAAAGAATCAACAAAACTAAGAGCTGGTTCTTTGAGAAAAACAACAAGATAGATAAACCCTTAGCCAGACTAACCAGAGGGCTCAGAGACAGTATCCAAATTAACAAAATTAGAAATGAAAACGGAGATATAACAACAGACTCTGAGGAAATTAAAAAAATCATCAGATCCTACTACAAAAGCCTATAAGCAACAAAATTGGAAAATCTGGAGAAAATGGACAAGTTTCTAGACAGATACCAAATACCAAAGTTAAATCAGGATCAGATAAACCATCTAAGCAGTCCCATAACTCCTAAAGAAATAGAAGCAGTCATTAAAAGTCTCCCAACCAAACAAAGCCCAGGATCAGATGGGTTCAGTGCAGAATTCTATCAGACCTTCAAAGAAGACCTAACACCAATACTCTTCAAGCTATTTCATAAATAGAAACAGAAAGAACACTACCCAATTCATTCTATGAGGCCACAGTTACACTGATACCAAAGTTCCACAAAGACCCAACAATAAAAGAAAACTTCAGACCAATTTCCCTTATGAATATCAATGCAAAAATACTCAATAAAATTCTTGCAAACCGAATCCAAGAACACATCAGGACAATAATTCACCATGATCAGGTAGGCTTCATCTCAGGGATGCAGGGATGGTTCAATACTCGGAAATCCATCAATGTAATCCACTACATAAACAAACTCAAAGAAAAAAACCACATGGTCATCTCATTAGATGCTGAAAAAGCATTTGACAAAATTCAACATCCCTTCCTGATAAAAGTCTTGGAAAGATCAGGAATTCAAGGAGCATACCTAAACTTAGTAAAAGCAATATACAGCAAACCAGTGGCCAACATCAAACTAAATGGAGAGAAACTTGAAGCAATCCCACTAAAATCAGGGATTAGACAAGGCTGCCCTCTCTCTCCCTATCTATTCAGCATAGTACTTGAAG
The DNA here is from genome assembly GCA_019843965.1 of Rhynchomys soricoides. Lineage (NCBI taxonomy): Eukaryota > Metazoa > Chordata > Mammalia > Rodentia > Muridae > Rhynchomys > Rhynchomys soricoides. The sequence goes on from JADRCH010000268.1 coordinate 1,631,920, forward strand.
TTCTAGCTGGAGCAATCAGGCAACAAAAGGAAATCAAAGGGATACAAATTGGAAAGGAAGAAATCAAAATATCACTATTTGCGGATGATATGATGGTAAACTTAAGTGACCTGAAAAACTCCACCAGAGATCTGCTACAGCTGATAAACAACTTCAGCAAAGTGGCTGGGTACAAAATTAACTCAAGCAAATCAGTAGCCTTCCTATACTCGAAGGATAAACAGACTGAGAAAGAAATTAGGGAAATGACACCCTTCACAATTGTCACAAACAATATAAAATATCTTGGTGTGACTCTAACCAAACAAGTGAAAGATCTGTATGACAAGAACTTCAAGTCTCTGAAGAGAGAAATCGAAGAAGACCTCAGAAGATGGAATGATCTCCCATGCTCATGGACCGGCAGGATTAACAGTTAAAATGGCCATCCTGCCGAAAGCAATATAAAGATTCAGTGCTATCCCCATCAAAATCCCAACTCAATTCTTTGTAGACCTAGAAAGAGCAATTCTCAAATTCATATGGAATAACAAAAAACCCATGATAGCAAAAACTATCCTCAACAATAAAAGGTCTTCTGGGGGAATCAGCCTCCTTGACCTCAAGCTGTACTCCAGAGCAGAAGTGATAAAAACTGCATGGTATTGGTACAGTGACAGGCAGGTAGATCAGTGGAATAGAATTGAAGACCCAGAAATGAATCCACACACATATGGTCACTTGATCTTCGACAAAGGAGCTAAAACCATACAGTGGAAAAAAGACAGCATCTTCAACAAATGGTGCTGGATCAACTGGTGGTCTACATGTAGAAGATTGCAAATTAATCCATTCCTATCTCCCTGCATAAAGCTCGAGTCCAAGTGGACCTTCACATAAAACCAGGTACACTGAATCTAATAGAAGAGAAAGTAGGGAAGAGTCTCGAACACTTGGGCACAGGGGAAATATTCTTGAACAGAACACCAATGGCTTGTGCTCTAAGATCAAGAATTGACAGATGGGACCTCATAAAATTACAAAGCTTCTGTAAGGCAAAGGACACTGTAATTAGGGCAAAATGGCAACCTACAGATTGGGAAAAGATCTTTACCAATCCTACATCTGATAGAGGGCTAATATCCAATGTATACAAAGAACTCAAGAAGCTAGACTCCAGAGATCCAAATAACCCTATCAAAAAATGGGGAAGTGAGCTAAACAGTATTCTCAACTGAGGAAATTCAATGGCCTAGAAGCACCTAAAGAAATGTTCAACATTCTTAGTCATCGGGGAAATGCAAATCAAAACAACCCTGAGATTTCACCTCACACCAGTCAGAATGGCTAAGGTCAAAAACTCAGGTGATAGCAGATGTTGGCGAGGATGTGGAGAAAGAGGAACACTCCTCCATTGCTGGTGGGAATGCAAATTGATACAACCTCTCTGGAAATCAGTTTGGCGGACCCTCAGAAAATTGGACATAATACTACCTGAGGACCCAGCTATTCCACTCCTGGGCATATACCCAGAAGATGCTCCAACATGTAATAAAAACACCTGTTCCATTATGTTCATAGAAGCCATATTTATAATAGCCAGAAGCTGGAAACAATCCAGATGTCCCTCCACAGAGGAATGGATACAGAAAATGTGGTACATTTACACAATGGAATACTACTCAGCTATTAAAAACAATGACTTCATGAAATTCGTAGACAAATGGATGGATCTTGAAAACATCATTTTGAGCCAGGTAACGCACTCACAAAACAATGAACATGGTATGTACTCACTGTTAAGTGGTTATTAGCCTAAAAGTTTGAAATACCCAAGAGTCACTTCGCAGGAACAATAGTACTGAGTATGAGGTCCCAGATGGAGGCCTTGGAGAAAGGACTGAAGGAGCTGAGGGAGTGTGCAGCCCCAGGGAAGTAGCAACACTGGCAACTGGCCTGACCCCCCATACTTCTGGAGACTGATCCACCAACTAAAGAATACACATGAAGGGACCCATGGTGCTGGCCACAAAGACTGCAGAGGAGGGTCTTGTTACCCGTCAGGGCGAGGAGAGGCCCTTGGGCCTGAGGGTGTTATATCCCCCAGTATAGGAGAATGTCAAGGAGGGAAGACGAGAGTGGGTGGGGCGTGGGGTGGGTAGGTGGGTTGGAGAATATCCCCATAGAGTCAGGGGAGGGCGGAGGGAATGGGGTGGTTCCAAAGGGGAGATCTGGAAAGGGGGAAACATTTGAAATGTAAATAAAATATGAAAATTTAAAAAAAGGAAAGAAAAGAAGAAACATAGTGTACTGATCCTATTTGATAATTGCCTCTAGAGCTCCTGGGGGGGGGGGAACACGCATATCTGATAATGGAATTATTACAACATTCTCAAAATAACCCTTGAATAACTTAGAAAATGGGTTTGTAAATGAGTCCTTTGTCCAGTGTACATTTTGCAGAACCAGTCACTACAGACATGCTGAAAACATTCCTGTCTTTGAGAATCAGCAATCTCTCTTTAGAAACAAGACAAGCAGGAGACAGCATCCCAGAATAGAGGGCAAGTGAGTAGGAGAAAGCTCCCGTTGCTTATGGCAGATAGAAAGTACCAAATTTACCTTTTCATACAAGTTGTACCTATCTTATATTTCTTTTACCTTGGATTTCCTTTCAGGGTAGCAGGAAGCTGGAACAACACCCAGCTTTCTTTCTGTTTGTAAACCTTCCTTGTCAATAGAACGCTGCCCCCTGCTGGCCTGGGGTAGTAGCCGGCTCTTGTTTGAACAGACCTTGTGAGACCTGCCCAGGGTCTCTTTGACAGACAGCATTTATAGTCCTGCAGCCAATAGTGATTGGTGATTCAGAGCCTGTGCCCATCCAAGTCTGGGAAATGTGGAACTGGCCCAGGTATAAGAGGCTGGGAGTCTTTCAGGGTAAATGGTCTAGAGTGTAAAAATGCGGACAGAAGGCGCAAAGAATTGTTTGTGGCAATCCCGGTTCAGTCTAAAAGGGTTTTAGCCTCTGGCTTGTGAGAGGCTCTGCTCCAAAGCAGACTAGTAGCACATCCCACCAGCACAGGCGACCAGCTCTGCAGGAAATTTGTTATGTAGTGATTTTGTCTCCTAGATACCAAATACTTAGAGTTTTAAATTTTAGATATGTGGTTGTTTTGTTATAAGCACTAAAACAACCTCTAATGTTAGCAAGATCGTATTATCTTAACTCTGCGTAAAGTGGCCCTGTTTCCACTCTACCGATTGTTTAGCTGAACTGAAAGCTCGCAGTCCTTTGTACCACCAGCATTTGCTCTCAGCTAGCTTTTGGTTTCAGTTCTCTTAGTTCTCAAGTTACATCCCCCACTCCCACTTATCTTCCCTTCTTAATATAATGGCTCTTCATCCAGAATGCCTTGAGTGGCTGCCGTGTTCACACACTGCCTGCCTGCTCTTCCTTTGTCGTTCTGGGCCCACGCTGGCTTACACACACTTACACACTTCATTTTCCTCTGCCACGCAACTTCCCAAGCATTCTTATGCTCACATGGAAACCTCAGCCAGTCTCTCATCACTTGGGCCACAGTCTGAGAAACTACATATTAGGAAGAATTTTTCTCTAAGTAAATTGCAGGAGCTGTATATTCCTTGGATAACACTGGAGCGTCCAAGATCATCTTAACCCATGTCTGTTATGTACTCTTGTTCATAGTTTCTTTTCATGTGTGTTATCTGCGTCTATAACAAAACCTTCATTTATCACATTTAACAGAGCAGATGTTGATTGTGGTCGCTCTCAGTAGATACTGGATTTCCCCAAAGTTGGAAATAGAGTTCATTCCCCTTACTTATGACTATTGCTGGCACAGGCATCCTATTGACACTAATACACTCACATATTTTCTATATGCAAATTTCCATTAATTTTTGTCTCTAGCCCTGCACTACTGTTTTCTGAACTAAGACACACACAAACACACACATCCCACATATTTTGTAATCTGTATTTTTTGAATGAATCAAGGAACTTGTGCGTTTTTAAAATTGTTCTCTTGTGGGAAACCACCAATTATTTAAGGCATGTCCCATGTCCCCCAATTCACAGCCTAAATTCATTCTGCCTACAGTGTATATTTTCATTTTAGTAGTGCCTCTTTTTTGTTGTTTTTTTAGAAGATTCAAGAATGTCTTGTCCAAGAATTCCCATGCGCCTTAGTTGTGCCAGGATGTGGTGTCTGCTAATGGGACCTTTCCATCATGGACATAAACAATTTTTTAAGTAGGCTCCATCTTTCATAGTGCTAAGTTTATTCGGGCACCACCCGTTGACTTCCTGTGTGCCCACAGCCTTTGAGCTATCCCATCTTTCCAAACGAGGAACTGGCTTCCAGCCAGAGGAGAAATAGGGTGTCACTGAAAACATCAGCCTGAACACATGCTCTTCTTACAGTACCGGAAACGTGTACCTCACACGTGGTGAGGCACTTCTTTGAAACTCTTTTGTGACTCCAGCGGGGCTGCACCTTCTGAGCTTTAGATGTTGCTTTGTACACTGTGTCTAACTCAGAAGGAGGGCCTTTGTGGGATGTAGGGCTTTTGCTCAGGTGGTTTTTATGGCATACATATCAGCTCAGGAACCAAGAGAGGAGGGTGTGAGAAACACCACTACTTTTCTTAACAATCAGATTAAGGGAAATGCGACTCATTTTCCTATAACTAGTGAGCCGTGATGCCTTCGAGTTGTCTCCTAGAACACTTGCGGCTCTTGCTGCTTTGGAGGACAGTTTACCATGATGCATTTGATACTGGTTCTCAAGGACTAATAGGGTGCATGTATAGTATGGGAACCAAGAAGGGTAAGTACAGAACCTGGGGTATCCCTTGTGATGCTCAGAACCTTTAGAGGGGGAAGATAGGCCATTTTACAACTTGAAGAACCTTGATCAGCTGAGGTCACCACAGTTTGCAATGGAGACAGTTTCTGCTTGTCCTTCTTCACCTGCAGGGATGTGTACTGATTTGCTTCCATTAACTTTGATCATCTTCCAGTTTCCTTCATGCTGTTGTGCTGTGTGTTCTGTGTTAGGGACTCTTAACTATTTGGGAATGAGCCCCAGAATGAGTGGGCTCCAGAGAGAAAGCTTTGGGAATGACTGCAATTGTCTAGTGGGCTCCAGAGAGAAAGCAGCTACACTGGCATAGTAAAGTCAGAGTATTATCCAGGCCTACATCTGGAAGCAAAAAATTAAACTTTCACTTTCTTCTCTTTGGCAGGACTGAATTCTTAGAACTACAGACTGAGTATCCCTTATCTGAAATGCTTGAAGCCAGACATGTTTCAAGTTTCAGACACTTTCATGAAGTTGGAATACTTGCATAGACTTTACTAGATGAATACCCTAATTCAAAAATCTAAAGTGTGGACTATTTTAAATTCCATATCCTTCGGTATTCCAAAAGCTTCAGATTTCAGAGCATTTTATATTTTCAGATTAAGCACTCAGCCTGACATACGAACAGTTTTATAGTTTATAGCAGGGAAGAGGTGTGTTAGGCTCAGCTCTCCTTTATGTTCGCTGTCTGGCCTCCAAGCTTCTGTCTTCAGGAGCCCCTCATTCTGTGAGTTCTTTCAGGGGCAGAGGCTAGGTCTCACATTTTCAAAGACTAGATGTTTATCTAATACATTGGCAGCTGAGAGAGTACCTGGCTTATGTTCAGTCCAGCACACTTGGCCTAGATTTTAGCCGTGTCTGATGGTAGCAGTGACTATATTGTGAAACCAAGTATTGTCTAGTCTTTGGAAGCCACCACAGAGCTAGGCCGTAGTGTGTCTAAAAGCTCCACTGGAAGCCCAGTGTCCAGGGAAAGCCCAGTTACTCATTGTCTTCTTTTGTTTTCTGCTGTGTTTGGAGTTCAAGTCCCCATACCCCAGGCTTCAGAGTAATTCTAGAAGATACCTATGTTCCCAATAAGTTGTTTATTCTCCATCTGCCATCGAGAATCACTTTTCTGTTCCTTAAAATAAACTTAAGGTCTGCACTGAGATGTCCTCAAAGAATCTGTTCACCTGCCATGTCTGCATATGGGATGTGGGCCGGGTCTCCAAAGGGACTCCTGAATCTCTCTTACCCAGAGGGCCCTGCTTGGTTGTACAAAAGTCTTGTCTCCATCCAGATGTTTATTCATAGCAGTCAAGGAATGAGCAAGATTAGCCCTGCGGTTGCCCTGACTGCATGATTCAAGGAGACAGTCTCAATTTCCTGAGTCAGAAAACCTCAGGTGGGCTGCACAGTCCCAGGGAACTACTGCGGTCTTTTTAGCCTGATGTTGCAACAGGAATATGAGCTACAGATCCTCTTTTCTGGTCTCAAAATGCCACCAAGACATTAACATAAATGCTTTGAAAAACAAATGAGCAAACCAAAGAGGGAGGATGCAGGAGGAAGTGGGATCCAAAAATATGTGGCTGCCATTCCATTCACGCTGTGGAACATGGGGAACCTGATGGGGTACTGCCCAGCTTCTCCATGCCTTCCACTGAAACTAACTTAAATGGAGAGAAAGGCAAGACTCCAAATCAGCAAAATCACAGATGAGTCCTTTTCAGACCTCATGAAATCATCAGCTAATGACATGGCTTGGCAAAAGGGCACTAGGAATCAACTAGTTGTTTACTGGAAAAACTTAGCTAAGCATGGTTATTTTTTAATATGAAAAATATGTGGCTATCCCAATTACTCATGAATGCTGGAGAATCACTAAAAGCACATCCAAGAGAGCCAGACCAGACAGCGGGAGTAGAAGACAGGGCACGTTTGTTACCCTAGGATAGACCTGCGGGGGATTAAGGATCAAATACTGAAGGAAGCTTTTATGGCTAGGTTAGAGAAGGGTAAAACAGCCTCCAAAACTACAGATACTGTAGGCAACTGGACCGAAAGAGAATGGTCTTGGGCTGTGGAGACTCAATGAGCAACCAGCTGAAAGATAAAAGCCAGAGCACAGTTCTGTAGATGAGCATAGCACTTCAGTTTATGCTCACCGCAGGTGACAGCTTGCCACAGGTTACTTTCAAGGACCAGGACATTTGTTCAGGGAGCAAAGGCTGCAAGATGGAGATGGGCTCTGGTCCTCATCTGTCGCTATGTACTCTTGGTTGGATTGCCACCACAAAGTGCTAAGGAGTCAGCTCTTCTCAACAGCTTTTCTCACAGCTCTGCAGGGTGAAGTACAAGAACAGGGTGGAGGTGTGGCCAGGCTAGTTAATCTGTAAACCTCAGAAGGGTGTGCTCCCAGCCACTCTGATGAGCAACAGCCTTCTCCCTGTTCTTCACATGGTCTTTCCTTAGTAATCATCAGTGTGATTTTGTCTTCTCTTAGGGATGCCAATCCTATAGGCTATCTTTCCTCCCCAACATCTCAACTCAGCTTAATTAGATCCTTCAAGAGCCTGTCTCCAAAGCTGGGGTATCTAGGGATCTCCAGAAGTTCAACGTTAGCCTCTCTCTGAATCAAAATTTTAAAAAGACAAAGAACCTTCGAGGTGCTTGGAGTTAGGACAGCAGCATAAATGTCGAGTCACTCATTTTCTACATTTTACTAGAAATGTACTTAGCTCTTCTAAGAGCTTAAATAAGAGCTTCCTTGTCTTAAATAAGATAGAGATTGCAGAGAGTCATGTGGTGAGAATATATCAGTTACAACCATCACTAATGTAGAAAGGCACACGGTATTAGTGCAGCAGACCAGGAGCACACAGTTCCAAGGCAGTGGACTGGCTAGGAACTTAGAAGGATATTGCAGCCACTTTCTCTGTGAGCTGTGAACAATCTCTGTCCTTCTAAAGCTTGTCCTTGACTCCCGCTGCATCATGGCTTTGAACAGAGGCAATCTCTCCATCTTCACCACAGTGGTCAGTATCTCTCAAGCCAGAAAGACATGACAGATCACTAGAAAAAATAGTTTGAATTACTTGACAAGATTTTTGTTTCAGGAAATTGAAACAGAATGGTAGCAAATGAGGGGAAATTTACATATATTACATTTCTAAGACCCTGGCAACCCCTTGTGTTACTTTTTTAAATTTTTTTTTTATTTTCATATTTTATTTACATTTCAAATGTTTCAGATCTCCCTTTTGGAACCACCCCATTCCCTCTGCCTTCCCCCTGCCAATATGGGGATATTCTCCAACCCACGCGCCCACCCACCCACCCACTCTTGTCTTTCCTCCTTGTCATTCTCCTATACTGGGGTATCTAACACACTCAGACCCAAGGGACTCTCCTCCCCCTGACAGATAACAAGACGCTCCTCTGTCGCATTTGTGGCCAGCACCATGGGTCTCTCCATGTGTATTCTTTAGTTGGTGGATCAGTCTCCAGAGGTATCAGGGGGGTCAAGCCAGTTGCCACTGTTGCTACTTCCCTGGGGCTGCACACTCCCTCAGCTCCTTCAGTCCTTTCTCCAAGCCCTCCATCTGGGACATCACACTCAGAACTACTGTTGCTGCGAAGTGACTCTTGGGTATTTCAAACTTTTGGACTAATAACCTCTTAACAGTGAGTACATAGCATGTTCATTCTTCTGTGACTGTTACCTTGCTCAGGATGATATCTTCAAGATCCATCCATTTGTCTACGAATTTCATGAAGTCATTGTTTTTAATAGCTGAGTAGTATTCCATTGTGTAAATGTACCACATTTTCTGTATCCATTTCTCTGTGGAGGGATATCTGGGTTGTTTCCAGCTTCTGACTATTATAAATATGGCTGCTACGAACAGCCATATTTATAGTGGAACATGTGTCTTTATTACATGTTGGAGCATCTTCTGGGTATATGCCCAGGAGTGGAATAGCTGGGTCCTCAGGTAGTATTATGTCCAATTTTCTGAGGGTCCGCCAAACTGATTTCCAGAGAGGTTGTATCAATTTGCATTCCCACCAGCAATGGAGGAGTGTTCCTCTTTCTCCACATCCTCGCCAACATCTGCTATCACCTGAGTTTTTGACCTTAGCCATTCTGACTGGTGTGAGGTGAAATCTCAGGGTTGTTTTGATTTGCATTTCCCCGATGACTAAGAATGTTGAACATTTCTTTAGGTGCTTCTAGGCCATTGAATTTCCTCAGTTGAGAATACTGTTTAGCTCACTTCCCCATTTTTTGATAGGGTTATTTGGATCTCTGGAGTCTAGCTTCTTGAGTTCTTTGTATACATTGGATATTAGCCCTCTATCAGATGTAGGATTGGTAAAGATCTTTTCCCAATCTGTAGGTTGCCATTTTGCCCTAATTACAGTGTCCTTTGCCTTACAGAAGCTTTGTAATTTTATGAGGTCCCATCTGTCAATTCTTGATCTTAGAGCACAAGCCATTGGTGTTCTGTTCAAGAATATTTCCCCTGTGCCCAAGTGTTCGAGACTCTTCCCTACTTTCTCTTCTATTAGATTCAGTGTACCTGGTTTTATGTGAAGGTCCACTTGGACTCGAGCTTTATGCAGGGAGATAGGAATGGATTAATTTGCAATCTTCTACATGTAGACCACCAGTTGATCCAGCACCATTTGTTGAAGATGCTGTCTTTTTTCCACTGTATGGTTTTAGCTCCTTTGTCGAAGATCAAGTGACCATATGTGTGTGGATTCATTTCTGGGTCTTCAATTCTATTCCACTGATCTACCTGCCTGTCACTGTACCAATACCATGCAGTTTTTATCACTTCTGCTCTGGAGTACAGCTTGAGGTCAAGGAGGCTGATTCCCCCAGAAGACCTTTTATTGTTGAGGATAGTTTTTGCTATCATGGGTTTTTTGTTATTCCATATGAATTTGAGAATTGCTCTTTCTAGGTCTACAAAGAATTGAGTTGGGATTTTGATGGGGATAGCACTGAATCTTTATATTGCTTTCGGCAGGATGGCCATTTTAACTGTTAATCCTGCCGGTCCATGAGCATGGGAGATCATTCCATCTTCTGAGGTCTTCTTCGATTTCTCTCTTCAGAGACTTGAAGTTCTTGTCATACAGATCTTTCACTTGTTTGGTTAGAGTCACACCAAGATATTTTATATTGTTTGTGACAATTGTGAAGGGTGTCATTTCCCTAATTTCTTTCTCAGTCTGTTTATCCTTCGAGTATAGGAAGGCTACTGATTTGCTTGAGTTAATTTTGTACCCAGCCACTTTGCTGAAGTTGTTTATCAGCTGTAGCAGATCTCTGGTGGAGTTTTTCAGGTCACTTAAGTTTACCATCATATCATCCGCAAATAGTGATATTTTGATTTCTTCCTTTCCAATTTGTATCCCTTTGATTTCCTTTTGTTGCCTGATTGCTCCAGCTAGAACTTCAAGTACTATGCTGAATAGATAGGGAGAGAGAGGGCAGCCTTGTCTAATCCCTGATTTTAGTGGGATTGCTTCAAGTTTCTCTCCATTTAGTTTGATGTTGGCCACTGGTTTGCTGTATATTGCTTTTACTAAATTTAGGTATGCTCCTTGAATTCCTGATCTTTCCAAGACTTTTATCAGGAAGGGATGTTGAATTTTGTCAAATGCTTTTTCAGCCTCTAATGAGATGACCATGTAGTTTTTTTCTTTGAGTTTGTTTATGTAGTGGATTACATTGATGTATTTCCGAGTATTGAACCATCCCTGCATCCCTGAGATGAAGCCTACCTGATCATGGTGAATGATTGTCCTGATGTGTTCTTGGATTCAGTTTGCAAGAATTTTATTGAGTATTTTTGCATTGATATTCATAAGGGAAATTGGTCTGAAGTTTTCTTTTATTGTTGGGTCTTTGTGGGACTTTGGTATCAGTGTAACTGTGGCCTCATAGAATGAATTGGGTAGTGTTCTTTCTGTTTCTATTTATGAAATAGCTTGAAGAGTATTGGTGTTAGGTCTTCTTTGAAGGTCTGATAGAATTCTGCACTGAACCCATCTGATCCTGGGCTTTGTTTGGTTGGGAGACTTTTAATGACTGCTTCTATTTCTTTAGGAGTTATGGGACTGCTTAGATGGTTTATCTGATCCTGATTTAACTTTGGTAACTGGTATCTGTCTAGAAACTTGTCCATTTCCTCCAGATTTTCCAATTTTGTTGCTTATAGGCTTTTGTAGTAGGATCTGATGATTTTTTTAATTTCCTCGGAGTCTGTTGTTATATCTCCGTTTTCATTTCTAATTTTGTTAATTTGGATACTGTCTCTGAGCCCTCTGGTTAGTCTGGCTAAGGGTTTATCTATCTTGTTGTTTTTCTCAAAGAACCAGCTCTTAGTTTTGTTGATTCTTTGTATAGTCCTTTTAGTTTCCACTTGGTTGATTTCAGCCCTTAATTTGATTATTTCTTGCCTTCTACTCCTCTTCGGTGTATTAACTTCTTTTTGTTCTAGAACTTTCAGATGTGCTGTTAAGCTGTTAGTGTATGCTCTTTCCAGTTTCTTTTTGGAGGCATTCAGAGCTATGAGTTTTCCTCTTAACACTGCTTTCATTGTGTCCCATAGGTTTGGGTAACTTGTACTTTCATTTTCATTAAATTCTAGGAAGTCTTTAATTTCCTTCTTTATTTCTTCCTTGACCAAGTTATCATTAAGCAGTGCATTGTTCAGCTTCCATGTGTATGCGGGCTTCCTGTTGTTGTTTTTGCCATTGAAGACCAACCTTAATCCATAGTGATCTGATAGGAGGCATGGTATTATTTCAATCTTCTTATATCTGTTGAGGTTTGTTTTGTGACCAATTATATGATCAATTTTGGAGAAGGTACCATGAGGTGCTGAGAAGAAGGTATATTCTTTTGATGCAGGATGAAATGTTCTATAGATATCTGTTAAACCCATTTGGTTCATAGCATCTGTTAGTTTCACTGTGTCTCGGTTTAGTTTATGTTTCCAAGATCTGTCCATTGTTGATAGTGGGGTGTTGAAGTCTCCCACTATTATTGTGTGAGGTGCAATGTGTGCTTTGAGCTTTAGTAGAGTTTCTTTTATGAAAGTGGGAGCTCTTGCATTCGGGGCATAGATGTTCAGAATTGAGAGTTCTTCTTGGTAGATTTTTCCTTTGATGAGTAAGAAGTGTCCTTCCTTATCCTTTTTGATGAATTTTGGTTGAAAGTCAATTTTATCTGATACTAGAATGGCTACTCCAGCCTGTTTCTTGGGGTCATTTGCTTGGAAAATTGTTTTCCAGACCTTTACTCTGAGGTAGTGTTTGTCTTCAACACGGAGGTGTGTTTCCTGGATGCAGCGAAATGCTGGGTCCTGTTTATGGATCCAGTCTGTCAGTCTATGTCTTTTTATTGGGGAGTTGAGACCATTGATGTTAAGAGATATTTAAGAATAGTGATTGTTCTTTCCTGTTATTTTTGATGTTGTTTATATTGTCTGTGTGTCTATCTTCTTTTGAGTTTGTTGAAAAATTACTTTCTTCCTTTTTCTTGAGTGTAGTTTCCCTCCTTGGGTTGGTGTTTCCCATGTAGTATTCTTTGTAGGGCTGGGTTTGTGGAAACATACTGTGCAAATTTGGATTTGTCGTAGAATATTTTGGTTTCACCATCTCTGATTATTGAGAGTTTTGCTGGGTATAGCAGCCTGGGCTGGCATTTGTGTTTTCTTAGAGTCTGTATGAGATCTGCCCAGGTTCTTCTAGCTTTCATAGTCTCTGGTGAGAAGTCTGGTGTAATTCTGATAGGTCTACCTTTATATGTTACTTGCCCCTTTTCCCTGACTGCTTTTAATATTCTTTCCTTGTTTTGTGTATTTGGTGTTTTGACTATAATGTGATGGGAGGAATTTCTTTTCTGGTCCAGTCTATCTGGCGTTCTGTAGGCTTCTTTTCTACTTCTGTTCATCTGTTTCTTTAGTCCATGGAAGTTTTCTTCTATAATTTTGTTGAAGATATTTACTGGTCCTTTAAGTTGGGAGTCTTCACTCTCTTCTGTACCTATTAACCTCAGGTTCTGTCTTCTCGTTGCATCTTAGATATCTTGGATGTTTTGGGTTAGGAGCTTTTTGGACTTTGTGTTTTCTTTGACTGTTGTGTCCATGTTTTCTATGGTATCTTCCGCACTTGAGATTCTCTCTTCCAGCTCTTGTATTCTGTTTGTGATGCATGCATCTATGACTCCTGATTTCTTTCCTATGTTCTCTAACTCCAGAGTTGTCTCCCTTTGTGATTTCTTTATTGTTTCTATTTCTGTTTTTAATTCCTGAATGGTTTTGTTCATTTGTTTGATTGTGTTTTCCTGTATTTCTGCCCGTTTGTGTTTTCCTGAAATTCTTCAAGGGATTTTTGTGTGTCCTCTTTAAGGGCTTCCAGTTGTTTTCCTGTGTTCTCTTGTATTTCTTTAAGGGAGTTATTTATTTCCGTCTTAAAATCTTCTATCATTCTCTTGATAAGTGATTTTAAGTCTGAGTCTTCCTTTTCTGGTGTGTTGGGGTATCCAGGGCTGGCTGTGGTGGGAGAGCTGAGTTCTGATGAAGTCAAGTAGCCTTGGGTTCTGTTCTTTGTGTTCTTGCCCTTGCCTTTCACTATCTGGTTATCTCTGGTGTTAGCTGGTCTTTCTTTCTCTGACTGTGGCTTGTCTTTCCTTCAAGCTCACATGCCAATAATCCTGCGAGACCAGTTCTCTCTTCCAGCTGTTCTTCAGATCCTGTGTCTGGAGTCCTCCTGTTGCTGGCTCCTCAGTGTAAGTGGGCGGGTAGCTTTCTCCCTGCACTCTTGTATATGGAGTCCTGGTGGGCCAGGCGGGTGTCTCTGGCCACAGGTGGAAGCAGGCAGGCTCTTACCTCCCAGCTTTTCCTCAGTCCCTGTGTCTGGAGCCTGCTCCCGCTGGCTCCTCAGCACAAGTGGGCAGGTAGCTTTCTCCCTGCACTGTTTGTATATTGAGGCTTCCTGGGTCAAGGGGTCCTGTGTCTTAACCCAGCCTTTTCCATTGAACCTTTCTAAGCATTCAATCAGGGACTTGATGCTAGGTTGAGAGGTGCCAGCAGAGGGCAGCAGAGTGCCAGGCAGCTGGGCTATGTGGGCTGACAGACACCCCGGAGAGGAAAAAGCCATCTTTACAGAAGGGGCACTTTAGGTCCCTGCATACCCTCCTGGGAGCATCAAGAACCCCAATGCTGCATACTGTCTCAGACAGGAACCATTAGATTAGACAAGGAGGAGGCAGAGACCACAGTGGAGCGTAGCTTATGCATCAATCTACCAGAAGCCCAAGGGAGTTAGTTTTGAAACTGGGGAAGGGCTAGTATAGCCCATAAAAATGACTAAATGACAGTCACGCATGCTGCTCCAATGACAGCCCCATCCTAGAGAGGAAGGTTTTGTTCCACACATACAGGAAAGGGCAATTTTATATCTGCTGGCTGAGCGGGTGGCTGATGGGTAGGTGGTGAGACAGAGGTCTTCAAAATTTTCTTTGTCAGTCATTTGAAGGAAACCTTTATTTCCTGCTGTGTGGTACTGTTGAGTCATCTTACGTTTGAAATTGTCTAAAAAGGTCAGTTATGCAGTCCTGAGACATAGCAAATCACAGGCATGTTTCCCTGGAGTAGTAATTCAGAATTATAGAATGCATGAGGAAGTTTGCTAGGAGTCAGGGCTGCTGGGACCCCAGAGTCCTGAGATAGCCCGTTGGAGGATTTGTTTTTCTTACAGGTTCCCAAGGGAAGCCAAGATTGCTAGTCTAGGGACTATACACTGAGAACCACTGTGATAAAAGTGTTCACTCCTGTTCCTCTGGGTAGAAGCACATGGAGATGCTTATTCTTTGCTTAACTTGGGGCTTTAGTTATGTATGGAATCCCTGGACAGCATTAGAAACACTGACGCACACCTGCCTTCCCCAGGTCTGGGTGACTACTTTGGCCCAAGTGTCAGTGGACCCCACAATCTTTAATACACTCCAGGTGAATGCCTTTAGCTGTCTGGCCATGTACTGGCTCTGCTCAGTCTGTCCGTTTCCAGAGAGTCTCAGACGCTGTGGGCTTAGATTGGAACGTCACCCTGCTGATGTCAAAAGCTTTTGAGAGTCAGCATAATTGGAAGCACCTAATGAGGATTTAAGCTCCACAGTGAGAGATGGCTCATAAGTTACCCAGTGGGCAGGGGTATCCAGGGTCAGTGACTTGGCAGCAAAGTACAGAAATGGTTGAGACTTTGAGGGAATATATTGGCTTTCCAGAGTGAAGAGAAAACAGAAGAGCTAAACTTAAAATTATAAATTGGCAGCATAGCAAAGCACTGAAAGACTTTTAGATGGGTACTTGTCTTCTCTTTCATAAGACAGTTTCTGTGCCCAGTGTCTACAAATGTTTTGAAACACCCTGTTCTGGGCTAGTTAGGTGGTCCAGTGGGTAAGTGCCCTTGCTGTTCCTGCAGAAGACCAGAATCCACAGCAGCTCTAATCACCTACAACTCTAGCTTCAAAGGACCTGGTGGCCTTGCTCGGCCTCCCTAGGCAACACGCACACACACACACACACACACTTTTAATGGTCCTATTCATAACATGCTGGATTATTAGCCTCATTTTATAAGATGTAAAAACTGAGGCCTAAAGGGCTTGAAATCACTTACTTTAAGTCACACAAAAAAGTATTGGGGCAAAAAAGTATTTGAACTCAGAGATTCAAGAACCATGTGTCCAAGTGGGACAGTACAACAACTCAGTGGAACAGGTTACTAATTGCTTTCACACATTTGGATTCATTAAAGAATTGCAGTTCCAAGGTGTTTGAAATGCTCTCTGGGAGACTGTGGCTCATTAAGTTCTTTGGTCTACGGCCACTGAGTGCATCAGCCACAAGGAGGGAGGCACAATTAGTGAGGCTCTTGCCATATCCGGGTGCTGTGGTGTTTCTGGAGTTGGTATTGAGGAAGATGTACATTCCAACCCTGATGCATAGCCTTGGCTGGTGTCACTGACTATGTCACTAGGGCGCCTCTGGTTCTGTCCAAGAAATCAATTGCTCAAGTACTGAGCAGGAGCTGATCACTGGTTTTTATGAAGAAAGAACCTGAGAGCTGTGGCCCTGAGAGCATCTCTCCCATGTTCCTGCTGTACAGAAGAGAGACCAAGTTCCTATGAGAGGTGAGTTAGGCCTGCTGACATTGCCATAAGCCAAGTGACAGAGAGCAGATGTGTAGGATGTCCACTGCAGAAGGGGACCCTGAGGGGGTGGCTTAGCAGGCACACATTTCCCTTGAAAGCTGTCCTCCGCAAGTCCCGGCTACTCGGGCTTGGATTCTTTCTCCTTGCCTGCCCTCTGGTGGTGCTTCTGAATACACAGTCTCTCCTGTTCAAAGCCCAGCAGCCATTTCCACAAACTTAGTTTTGAGGTCATTGTTGATCACCCAGCCACTTTCTTGGGTGACTCAGTATCTTTTATTTGATGTATAATAGAGAATAATGGGCTTGCAATTCTTTTCTGACTGAAGCCTTTCGTTTCTGCTCAATAATTCATTTCTTAAACTTAATTATGAGATGCTAAATAATACTACTTTGGAATACAGACAGAACTATATATTTTGTTTTAATCTAGAATGGAAAATCAGGACAAGCAATTCTGTAATGTGGGTATTAGTTTAAAACAGGAGACATTAGTTGCTTTGGTAGAAAATACTGAAAAAAAAAACGAAACAAAAGAAAACAAACAAAAAGACAGTGAGATTTGGAAATGTCTTGAAATGACTCCAGAAGGTGGAGATCTGGCCAATTGGCTTGTATCCTCAGGTAGTACAGAGTGCTGTTTGGGATGGATGAAACCCAGCAGTAATGAAGGGGGTGCTGGACTTTACTACATCATTTCTGTGACCATGAGTTTTCTTGTGCATCAGGGGCTTGTATAAAATCCCAGGACTGTGGCTTCTCTGCAGAATCAAGCAAGCCTGGCACAGCTTCAAGCTTCCCTAAGACACACTGTATCTACTGAGCTGCTTGCCTCAGTCTTAAAAAGGGCTCATTTCTCCTCTAAAACTCAAATCTGCCAAGTATCTGCACTGATGAATGAAGCATTCCAATATAGAAAAGTCAGACACAAAATTACAAGCAACAAAATGACACTTCAAATCAACATAATGCATCTTCAAGCCCCACTGATAATTATAAGTTAAACCCAAACAGAAAGTTACATTTATTCATTGGCAAGGTTAACTGAGTATTCAAATGTCAACATGTTGTTAGTGTTTCTTGTCAACACAAAGGATAAGTGAGCACAGTTGCTTCATTAAATGATGTGTACTAAATGCTTAAAACTCTCAGTTGAAAAATGATTTTAAACATTGCTTATGCTAGTCACAAATGTAGTTGAAATCCTTGAAAATTATTAGTAGGGTAGAGAAGAAATTTGATTTGTTAATCCAAGAGGCAGTGAACACTTATTGCAGGACACATGATTTGCTCTTATCTGGACTACTGTGCTCACTTCCCAGCCTTGTTTATAAGATGCTTAGGGGTAGGATGAAAAACAATGAAGTATCTTGCAGCTCCTTGTAAAATTGGATCAATCAAGCTACTTTACTGGTTACCATGGATTTTCACAATGCTCTATTCCAGAAATTTGTGGCTTCTTTAGCAAAAAAAGCAGACAAGAAGATGCCTGTTTTCTGTCTCATAATATAATTTTATAATGAAGAGAGAACTAAAAAACATCTACCTTATGACAGAAATCTAAGGGACAAAAAAGGGTCTTGATGTGCCTGAGACCAGAGCTAGGAAGAGAGAAAATGAAGCTCTAGGTTTCCAGTCTTCTCTTCTCAGTGCATTGGCTTAAATTTACCAGAAAGACTTTCCAGGCATGATCAGAATGTAATGTTATCATGTGAGCAACAATTTAGCCAACATTCTTCAACAGTACCTTTAAATTTGGTCTTTTTGCATGAAGCCCTTGTGTGGGGTGGGTGGATGCACTTGCTGGGCTGCATGGCTGTCACACCTGTGACAGCTCTGAGAACTCAGCTGGGAGACAGCAGAGTCTCAGACAGGAAGCTTCAGTTGAAGGTATCAGTCTATTCTAGCTGCTGTAATGAAATCCTCAGTGATTTATGAAGACAGAGATGTAGTTCTCAGAGGTCTAGACCTGGGGAAATCTAGAGTTGTGGCTGACTCAGTGTCTGGTGAGGGCAAGCCTTGTGGTTATAGATGACATCTATTTGCTTTGTCTTTACACACCACAGAAGGCGTGGGAGCTCCCTTGGACCTATTTTGCAAAGACTCTTCGAGTGTTAAGATTTCATGACCTTAGCATAGTCCAAAAGCCCTTTCTGATACAATCCCTGGGGATTAGGGTTTCAGTAGATGAGTCTGGGGTGACAGGCTTCTAACTGTAGGGTCTACTTGATAGTTTGGTCTGCAAACTTTTAGATCTATAAATCCTGACCATGACAAGGTTGAATTCCCAGCCATTTGTAGGCACTATGCTGGGTTGCAAATGGACAGACACATCCTGTGGACTAATACTGATAAACTATGGGCTTGAGCACACAGGACTTGAGGGGCCCCAGTGTGACCACTGGTAATGCATGACATTGGATATGTGCTATATTTATTTCTTTTTCACTTTTCTTTTGAAAAATTGCCTTAAAATGCAAAAGAAACCCCATAAAACTGACTGCGTAAATACCAGGGAGTCGAAAGGAATAGGAGCAAGGGAGGGGAAACAACGGAAGTGGAGATTTTGGTGCAGCATAGTCTATGACAACAGCATATGGAACCTCTTTACCTAGTGCAATCAATGTACATGCACATTTTTAAATTGCTTTCTTCATCAGATGACCGGAAACAATCGAAGTGAGGATTCTGTCAGTCTCTGGGCTGTGTCCTGAGTGCAGCCAATGTGAGGGAGCAGTTCATTCTGTCCTTGAGACTCAGTGCAGCCTTGGTTTCCACTGGGTGAAATGATGTTTTAAAAAATAAGGTATTAAATCACTTGCCCACTTTCTGATGAGCTTATTGCTTTTCAGCACTTACCCTTGCCTTTTAGATGTGAATTCAGTGCACTTGAAAACAGAAAGTAATCCTTCAGAGAATGCACACAGCTCAGTCAAATATATCTGCTCATAAAAACTTGTGGCTTTTCAATAAGCAATGAGCCAGAGATAGGTATATTCCTGATGCCTGTCACTAGCAGCACTCACAGAAAACCCCCGCCAGCCATTCAACTTCAGGTCTATGTACAATATAGCTTTTGTTCAGCCGTTTTATTTTAATCTGAATGTGCAGAGACTTTCAGCAACTGTTCTTTATGGGCTGCACGCCACATAATGTTGACAAACCAGCTTTTTATTGGCACATAAAAGCCTTTCTAGTCAAACAAGTCAGCACTGCTATCTATTTTTTCGTGTTAATATGAATATGAATCTTGTGCATCCTGGATCAGACTTTTGAAACCTTGGAGTGGGATATCTTGTACTTCTAAGTAGGCTCAGTTTGATTCTGTAGATTATCTCTTTTATAGACTTCTGTGTTTAAGGATGGCATTGGTGCCTACCTTAAAACAAACATGTCATCTCCTACTTGCAATGTCTGAGTCTCGAAACTCACAGGTCTCTGGTAGAGCCAGGTGCCACATATCAAACCACACAGAGCCCACCATACCTGATGGGTATAGTCACCAGTTCTCAGATAACTTACTTAGCTTAGGTCTATAGCACTGCTCAACGAATTGTACACTGCATCTGCCTGTTGAGCATGTGCAGTTAACCTTGCTAATACTGGGTGGAAGAGCCAGCTTCTTGTTTGCTCACTGAGCATGTGTAATTTGGGCTTTGCAGTTACTGTGGCTGTGTCACATAAGAAACCCAAAGCCAGGACTTCTAGTCACAGCGATTGCCAGGAGTGTTAGAGGATCATCCATGGGGGTTGGTGAAGGATTGGGCCTGGTGATGTTAGTGGCTGGGATATTTATATTTTACAAATCCACAGTCAATTCAAAGGACCCTTATGTTTCTACATTCCAAGGTAAAATGAATGCTCCTATTGCCTAAACTTCCACATAAGCTATCACGATGTTTGTTGCCATTTTCTGCCTGTGATGTGCTGTCCCTTGGGCCTCTGGACTGGTGGAGTGGTTACAGTCTCATTTGAACAGGGATGCCTGTTACAGTTCTGATTCGGAGCAGCCACTGCCTGACTGTCCCTTGGCCACTTCTCGTCAGTTGCCTCTCTGTTCCCTTCTGTGTGTCCTCTCCACTCTTCAGTGGACTTCTTTTCCTACCATTTTCTACCACATTATCTCTGAATTTCCTGAACACCATTAAATACACCCCAGCAAGCCACACTGCATACTACTGTGCACAATTTATGTAGAGCACATTTACACAGTGGTAGTTGCTGAGGAATTCTACAAGAAGAGAAAGGGCCTGTAATTGTTTCACTTGGAAAAGTTATGCACTGTGCTTAGACCTAATAAGATGCAGGTCAACCAGGGATTGTGGTCTTTTCTTCAGCCAGAGGCTTTGGGGCACCCTGCAGACAGGATCTGGCTTCTGTTCTTTATAAGTCTTATGCACACTCATCTTAAGATCTCAAATTAGACTCACCCTGCCAAAAATGGAGACATTTTCACCATGATTTTCAACCTCAGCAATATTTTCCCCTCATTTTACTGAATGCAATTTTTAAAGTACTGTAATTTTCTAATCCCGTGATTTCATAATTACTCTTTTTGTTTGTTTGTTTCCATGCTGGAGATAGAACCCAGGGTCTCATACGTGCTAGACGAGTTCTCTTTTTTTCTCAGCCCTTAAGCACTGTTTTATGGCTTCTTCTTTATTTGGCTACTAAAGAACTTCTCTATTATCACGGGAAGAGAAGAGGAGGCTTTGCTCTCCCTGCCTCAAATACAAAACTGAACAGGTGCTGGTAATACTGAGTCAAGACTGTGAGAGCATTCCCTGAGAGAACAGTTCATGCTGTTGCTGACAAGCCAAGGCTACTGTGGTGGTCGGAATGGAAACGGCCTTTGGCCACTGTATTTGCATTCTTAGTCACCAGAGAGTGACACTGTTTGAAAGGATTGCACGGACTAGGAGGTGTGACCTTGTTGGAGGAAGTGTGTCACTTGAGGTTTTAAAAGCCCATGCCAGACCCAACTCTCTCCCTTTGATTACAGTTTACAGATTGGGATGTGGCTCTAGGCTTCTTCTCCAGCACCATATCTACCACATTCCCTTGTGATAAGACACTAAGCCCCTGAAACTGTAAGATAGCCCTAATTAAGTGTTTTCCTTTATAAGAGTTGTCATGGTCATGTTGTCTCTTCCCAGCGACAGAACTCTGACTCAGTTTCTTTTTATGTAAGAAAAATAGAGTGGCCATAAACAAATTCCTCAGACAAAATTTGTGATGAGTTCTCTTGTCATACTTTGGCATTCTCATTTCTAGTCATACCACAATGCATGCTAGTGAGATAGGCCACGGAAAAGTGTTTCTTACAGTTTGAGGGTCCAGTGGCAAGTTGGACACTTCCTAGCCCATGCATGGATGATCATCCTTTGGCACTCTCTCATATGACAATGTTGTTAACATATTTGCTTTTCCTTCTCCTGTGGCATTTGAATTTCTATTGGGCATTGTCTTAGTTACTTTCTTTAACTGGGGCGGTCCATGATGGCAGGAAGTCTCAGGAGGAGATGCTTGAGTCAAACTGCATCTGCATCAAGAAGCAGAGGTGATCAATGAATGTGCAAGTGCTGGGCTCGCTTTCTTCTTCCTATATAGTCTAGGACCACAGCCAATGGACGGTGCTGCCCACAGTGGGCAAGTAATGATTCTAAATCTCATCAAGTTGAAAATTAAGATTAATTATCACAAGTATCATGTCACTTGTTGAGTGACTCTTTTAGCATTTGTTTTAGTCTAATCTGCTGGGGTTAAAAATGGTTTTTCACATGTAAATATTTTATTTAACGCTCATTCTTACTGGTTGACAGAGGCATCCATATTGATAGTTTACATACTATTTCAGCTACACTAGTTTTTATTTTATTTTCTCTTAATTTCAATAGTTAATAATAAAGTGGCAGTGATTTTTGATTCTTTGGTCTATAAGTAAACTCATTTTTTCTGGTTAGTTTTAATTTTTATTTTTACTTACTTTTAGAATTAAATATTTTAACAAAAGAACTTACTGTGAGTTTTGGTTTATTTGTTTAATCCTTTACAAAACAAACAACAGTTATAAATTAAATTAAAATTAAAACATACGTATATGTTTTTACCAAATTTGAGCCATTCTTTTGTTTGTTTGTTTGTTCTTTTTATCTTCTTCTCATTTCTGGGACTCAAAATCCAAGGAGAGAGAGAATTTGTGTTTTAGTCCTGAAATTTCATATTTTAAATAGACTTACTTACTATAATGGTAAAATGATGACATTTGAATCTTTTTGTAATCCGTTTTATATTTCCCTTCCATGAGTTCATGTTCTCAAGCCCTGTAAACTGAGTGACTGGTGCCTATTTTGAATGCATATTTGAATCATTGTGAAGGGATTTTCTGTCTTTCTGACATGCAGTTACCTTCCCTTTGGACAATTTCCATGTGCTTATAAGATTCGGAGTTTTCTTGGGAATCTTTGAGTGTAGGCAGATATGTTACCAAAAGCCACTGGGAGATTCTACAGTTGTGATCTGAGACTAATCTCTGTTGTATAAGGCACTGCACAATCAGGTCAAGCTGTAGGCCAGAGAAGTCTGATGCTATATCTGCTGGGTTCTTTGGCATTTCATATCCTCTCATAAGACAAAGTTATCTTCTTTGACTGCAGTCTTTGTGGTTTTTGCTCATGAGTGGAGACATCAGCACTTGCTGACTACAGTCTGAGGACAGGGACATTACTGTAGAAAGGGACCACAGAGGATTTGGAAATGTAAGGTGTTGCCATGTCTGCCCATTGCCTCAGTAGGGAACTGCATGGGCCAAAAGGACCTAGCTCAGTTTACTCACTGTGCTTTCTTAAGAGAAATGCCACCCACAAGTATTTATTAGGGTGCTTTGCTATAATAGCTCTGGTTTTATTCTTATTTAACTTGTTAAAGATTAGCTTTACTTTTATTTGTGTGTCTGTATGTTTGAGTGTATGGTGCCTGTAGAGGGGTAAAAGACCTTTAGATGCACTGGAGCTGTAATTACAGGTGGTTGTGTGCTGCCTCATATAGATGTTGGGAATCAAACTGGGGTCTGCTTCAAGAGCAACAAGCTGAGCCATCTATCCCACCCCCTTAGATGACTTTATTTTTAAATAGACAGTATTGTGTGAAAAACAGTATGTTATAAATTCTTTCAATCAGAAATTTAGAAGTCCATGTTACTAAAAGTAAGGAGTTGGGAATTTCAAAGTAGCAGAAGCTGCAAGGTGTGCTTTGGAAATGGATTGAAGCAGGAGTTACACCTCCTTTATCCTGGGTCTGTGACCCAAGCAGAGAGACACTGGCCACATTGAAAGAGAAAGGAGGCATACTCCAAGGACTGGTCCCCTCTTGCCTGGACACTAGTATAAGGGAAGATTTAGGGGAGGAAAGAAAGAAGTGACAGTTAGGGACTCTGTGTCCAACCTGTTTCTGGAAGAAATGTTTCTAGTCTTTGTGCAATCTGGGGTGAAAATTGTCTCCAACTGAAAACCACTGCTCTAAGGCTTTAGCACATATTAGGCAGATCAGAGTTTGGGATATAGCCATATGTTCAGCAGGAATTTTATAATTGAAAGCTAAGTGCTAATGTCATCTTTTTGATTAAGAGAACACAGAGCATTTGAAAAATGTTTTATGTCTGAATAATCCATTTCCTAGGTTCCTGGTAAAATAAATAATCTGGCATTTAGGTAAATAGCCAAAGGCTGTTTCAACTGTTGGTACCCACAGCTATCTATTTCAGCTTGGTCAACATTCTTGCTACTGCTTCAGAAAAGATTTGGAGCATTCCCATAGAAGGCTTTGTACCTTAATTCAGCTCAATCTTGCTCTATTAAAACCAAGAACTCTTGCCAGAAGAACATTGCCAAGTTGGTAACATTCCAAGAACACTTTCTAGTTCTAATGAAATTGTACAACCTTTTAAGAGAATAACAAGTTGCATGTAATTTTCCAAGGAACTTTGTCATCCAGGATTGAAAACACAGAAGAAACATTTACAGCCCACAAAGTCATGAGCTAAGAGAAGAGTCAACAATGGGTGGGGACAGGAGAACCGTGGGTGATGAGCACCTCTTAGTATCTGAGGGGTTTAAGTTCCATCATCAGATCCAACTGCATCAATGTCACTTAAACACAATTGCTTGTTTATAATGAGAAGCAGAAGAATGTCTAGAGAAGCTCCTACCTTTATTTTTTCTCTCTCTGTATAAGTTTCAGTAACATCCTACAGTCTTAAGCAATTGTCCGAAGCCATTGACACTTCTTTGTGTGTGGGATTAGGGTAGGGTTGTTGGACCAATGGCTAAGCCAGTAAAGTACAAACATGAGCACCTAAACTTGACCTTAAGTACCCATGCAAAAGGCTGTGTGTGGTGGCAAACACTCATGATGCCAGCATTGGAAAGCAACTACAGGGGCATTTCCAAGGCTCTCAGACTAGACTAATGAATAAGCCTTGGTGTCAGTGAAAGAATCTATCTGAAAAAAACAAAGTGATTCCTCCTAAGGAGTGACATCTGAGATTGACCTCTGGCCTCTGAAAACAATATCACATACATGCACCCTCATAACATGAACATCTTTTGGATATCAATTTAACTCTACAGTTTATACTTGAGAGGTGGTGACTAATAGGTGCCATAAGTCGGTGCTTCCCATTGATGTACTTGTATTGAATCTCAAGCAAAGAATGAAGAAGGTGTTGGAGATGGGAGCATCTTCCTGACTATCTGAAGTAGGAGGAGAGTAGCTGTTTTTTTGGGGGAGGGGATAAGGGGTTTATTTGGCTTACCCTTGCAGCACTGTTTATCATTGAAGGAATTCAGGACACAAAGTAAAAACCACTGATCTACAGGGTATGGAGGACTGTAGCTCCCTGGCTTATACCCTATGGCTTTCTGACTATCTGAAGTAGGAGAGTATTTCTTTTTAAATTGGATATTTTCTTTATTTACATTTCAAATGTTATCACCTTTCCAGTTCCCTTCCGAACCCCCATCCTAAGCCCCCTCCCCCTGCTTCTATGAGGGTGTTCCCCCACACACCCACCCACTCATGCCTCCCTGCCCTTGAATTCCCATACAATGAATTCATGAAATTCTTAGGCAAATGGATGGAACTAGAAAATATCATCCTGAGTAAGATAACCCAATCACAAAAGAACACACCTGGTATGCACTCACTGATAAGTGCATATTAACCCAAAAAATCAGAATACCCAAAATAAAATTCACAGACCACATGAAGCTCAAGAAGAAGGAAGACCAAATTGCAGGTGCTTCTGTCCTTCTTAAAAGGGGGAACAAAATACTCACAAAAGCAAATATGGAGACAAAGTATAGAGCAGAGAATGAAGGAAAGGACACCCAGAGACTGCCCCACATGGGGATTCATCCCATATACAGACACCAAACTCAGACACTATTGTGGATGCCAAGAAGTGGTTGCTGAAAGAAGCCTGATATAGCTGTCTCCTGAGAGGCTCTGCCAGAACCCTATAAATACAAAGGCGGATGCTCACAGCCAGCCATTGGACTGAGGGTGGGGTCTCCAATGAAAGGGTTAGAGAAAGGACTGAAGGAGCTGAAGGAGCTTGCAACCCCATAGGAAGAACAACAATATCAACCAACCAGACCCCCCCAGAGCTCCCAGGGAGTAAGCCACCAATCAAAGAGTACACATGGAGGGACCCATGGCTCCAGCTACATTTGTAGCAGAGGATGGCCTTGTCAGGCATCAGTGGGAGGAGAAGCCCTTGGTCCTGTGAAGGCTCGATAGAGGAGAGTATCTTAAAGATATGCGAACCTTGACATGAAAGAGTTACAGAACTAGAGATGTATACAGAATAGAGAAAAACAGACAATGTCTAATTGGAAATAGTGTTTGTCTGAGGCCAGTTCCTCATGTAAAGACATGCATATGAAGAAATTTCTTATAGCAGCCCTGCAGTTATGATGTTCATGAACATCAGGAAGGGATAATGCATGGGAAAAATTATGCAGGGATTTGACGACTGGACTGTGGAAACAAATCTCCATTGAAAAAGTCAAAATATCAGATATTACTAAAGTGTCTAGACCTTTCTAGGAATAGGGGTCTCTTGAATAACAAGAGACCTCTTGTGAAGGAATTTCTTTCAATTGCCTTTCTATCAAAATGTATATGCAGTGTGATGAGATACATGATGATAAAGGCTAAGCTGTGTTGGGTCAAGTCCTTACACTTGGCCAGGGAGTGCTTAAGCTCTGTCTACTGTAAATCACAATGCTGTGTCCAAGAGCAAAAGGTACACTTGAGGAAAGAAATCAGCAGAGCCACTTTCTTTCCTCCTCCTCCACCGAATCCTACAGAGGGCTCAAGTGATATCTTTTAAGGTTTGGAAACCATGGAAGGTAATGACCTCTGAAGCCACACTAATAATCTTGTCAAAGTGTGGTAGCGTTGCATTGGGAGGTCTTGAGTGAAGACTTGGAACTTCCCTGTATCTGCCATGGTTCTGCCATTAGCTGGGTAATAGTCATTCCATAACAATCCCCAGGAAAATGTGAACAAGCAGCTCATCCTCACTGTAATTTTGGCTTGCAGTAGAAACCAGTCTAGGCTGCTGGTGAGGGAGAGTAGAGTATTTCAGCATGTTACTAACCTATCTTCCTTATCTACGTTTTCAACGATGGTTAATTGTCAACTTGTCCAAAGTTCGGATCACCTGAGAGATGGAGCTTTGGGCCTGTCTTTGGGGGATTGGTTACCTTTATTGAGGTATGAAGACAAACCTACTGTGGATAGCACCATTCCCTAGGCATGGAATCCTGGATTGTATAAGAGTGGAGAAAGGGAGACAAGAACTAGTATGTACACATTCATTGCTGTATTCCAGTGGCAGACCAGCTGCTTGATATTCTTAATGTCTTGAATTCCCCACACGGTGGACTGTGCCCTGGAACTGTGAACCAAAATAAACCCATTCTCCTTTAAGTTTCCTTTGTCAGATTATTTATTTACTTATTACATTTATGTGTGTGTATTTAGTGTGTGTAGCTTTTATGTTATGAATTATATATTATCTTTCATTCTATAACATAATCAATTGAGCAGATAGCAAACCCACTGCCAAGATTTATTAACTAAAATTAATTCTACAGATGGCACGAGCTCACTCTTAAAAATTAATTGAAGATTCATGAGTGGAATACATATGGCTTCCCTTTAAGATTAAGAGAATTGGTATCTCAACCAGGCCGAGCTGAGCCCCATGGTTCCTCCCCAAGCCTCGCAGGTTCAGAGTTAAGATAAAAGTTCATACTAGTTTGACACACATGATTCTGGAGTTCGTGACTTAAAGTTAGGATATACCCAGACTAACGCAAGGACATGGTCATCAGGCTAATGATTCAGCCGAACGCTTTCTCAGGTTCTGGGCTGCTGTCAGAGCTTAATGTCTGGAGACTAACAGTTCCTGCTGGGAGAAGGTAAGCAGCAGAGAACAGACTTATACTTCTGCGATAAAGAAGGCCACAGAGATCTTGAATGAGATGAAAATGGTGGAATTGATAAAAAAATTGAGTCAAGGCTTTGCAAACAGCCAGATTCTTGGAACGCAGCAATTCTAGGATAGGTTAGCATGACATTCATTCATAAATCAGCCTAAAATTAGGCTCATAGAGAAAATAGAAGGGTATTTAATTAAAGTTAAATATATAGGAAATGATGTTAATCCAAGTTATAAAGAAAGAAAGGGGATATAAATATATCCAAAGTTAAATCACACTGTCTTAAGGATAGAGGAGAGGGATATGGAAATTATTTATACATAGAAAAATAAAGGAATCCAGGCCTTTGATCACAAATGGAGGAAACAAAGGCACAGAAATAGAGATAAACCCTATATCAACATATAATAATAATTGTTTAAAATTATTTTAATTTCTTTGAGTCATTTTAATTATCAAAATTAAGGTGGTTATTTGTTTGATGATATTAAAGACATTACTAATCCTCTGGGAGAGAGTAGAGCAGGCCCTAAGAATAAAGAGGCTGCTAACTTGAACCTATCAATTTCAGGCTGCTGGACCAAGGGCGTGCTATTTTGGGAGAGAGGCTCTGAATTTGTACTAACAGGAAAGGATAAAAGGCTTTGGATCCCTTCCCAAGTAATATGGATCAGATATGATTGGGGAAGATCCCCCCGAAGATCTTGGCTTTAGGCAGAAAAGAAAAATTTAAGAAGAACAAATAGGACAGGTAACATAATTTGTTGATCCCTCCACATGGGAACATCCCTAAAATTGACTTAGACATAAAAAATGTCTCTAGCCAAAATTAAAATTAGCCAATAAATCTTATTGATTATAAAATCCTTAAAATTTATCATGTCATCTTTCATATTGATTATTGATCAAACTAACTCATAAAAATGACAGCTGTCTTTCATCTGCTCAGAAAAGGTGCAAAAATTCATCCTTAACTAATCTGTGTACCTTACACAATCCACACAAACATCTTTATAGAA
>JADRCH010000268.1:1663037-1666356 GCA_019843965.1 Rhynchomys soricoides
AAATCAGAGGAAAATTCAAAGAGTGTTCTCATCATCCATTGTGTAGGTCCCAGGGATTTAACTCAGGCCATCGGCCTTGACTAAAAACATCTTTACCCATTGAGCTATCTCTGATGCTCTATCTAGCCGTTTAGTTATAGCTATGAGGGGAAAATCAAAACATAAAAAGCAGAAACACCCATTAAGATATTAAAACATAGGAAGACCTGAATATGAGTGTAATCTCTAGAAAAGTACGATGTTAAGTATGCAATAACTGGAGAGAGGTGTGGCTTAGGGAATGGGCATTCAAGTTCACTGTCAATGAAAGGGTATATGCATCATGCTCGCTTTGTAAGTAAGGAGATACTGATCATCTCCTTTATCCCATCCCACTCCATCTTCTATATGGAGCTCAGTCTATCCAAAGTCCAAGGATTCACTTAACCCATGTCCCTGACAATGCACCATGGCTTAATTGAACTTTTTGTTGTTTTCTGTATGTGTATGGTCATGACACATTAGCATCTGAGTCAAGTTCTAGTTCCAAATTCTGTTGCTTATCAATTATGTGATTTTGTGAAAGTTCACATAGTTAGAAACAGTTCCTATTTACCAATACCTAGACTTTAAAACCATTAGGTTCTTAATGAGGGTGCTGCTTAAGCACATTACTTATTGCATTAATTAGGACTTTCTGAAGAAAATTACAGAATACCAGATCAAAGTGACTCAAAGGAAAAAACCAGCATTCCATCTGCTCTAGGAAATTAGACTTTTAAGACCAGCCTGCTCTTAATATAGATGGATCCAGCTGCTGTAGGCCACCTTTGGAAACTGTCATCTCTAAGTCTCCCAAGTCTGCTTTTCTGCTTCCAATGTCTAATTTCTTCCCAGGGTATCTCTTCCTGAGCTGAGACAGAGGTAGCTACCATCCTCTCCATGATTAGTGGGGACAATGCAAAGATCTCCCATGCTAGGTGTGGCTTCACATCAGATGGGTTTCTTGATGTCCTCCTTTAGGGATCATTTCCATTTTTGAGTCAGTCACTGTAAAGACAGTGATCCAGCTTAATTACTAGCCAGTCATGCCAGGAGACTTGGAAATTTTGGCATAAAAACATCTCAAGGAGAATTATTAGATTCATGATGTATGAGAATTCTTCTTGGGCTGGGATTTAAATAAATTTTTGTGGGAAAACCTTTTTGATCAGTTTTTCAGAATTCTGGTTATTTACTTACCTACTGCATGAAAGAATTATTTAATTATTTATAAGCAGGAAGAAAATTGACTTAGACAATTGGTTAAATATGATTAAAATCCTATGCTGTGATTATCTGTGTCTTCCATGAACACAGTGTGGGAAATCACAGTAACCTAGGTCACTGGGAGAAATTTTACCAAAGCAACACCAGGACACATTTTTCAGATAGGAGGAAATGAATGCTGGGCAGGAAAGATGAACTTAGACTTGATGTTTGGTGTACCACCTAGCATGCTGAATAGGATAAATCTCCATGAGCAGATAGTGGAGCAGGAGTAACAAGGAGTCACCAAAAGGCTCAGTGCTGGGTAGAGGGAGGAGAAAATGCAGTACAGTAGGAAGGTGATTTTACTTATGTAAAATTTGTAATAGTGGGCAAAGTTGTTGCTATGGGTCCCATAACCTGGCTGATAATCTTTGTTATGAGATAAATAAATTCCACAGAAGTGATATCTAAGTTGAGATCCATGGGAATGGTAGAGGTTGATCAGGTAGCAGTGCTACTCTTATCGTCTACGTGAGCTTGAAGTTCATCGTCTTCTAAAAGACTGTAATTTTTCAACCTTATAACCAGCTTTGAGAGCTAGTGAATCTAGCAGAGAGGAGAGCTGGCTCTGAAGAACAGTGCTTAGATTTCAAGAGAAGGTCCCTGAAGAGCAAAGCATGTCCTGTGTTGAATAATCACTTTGAGGGTGCCAAGTAGAAACTTTTAAAAGACTCATTCCTTTAAAAATTATGTGTGTGTGAGTGTACATGTGTGCATGTGTGCATGTGTGCATGAATGTGTGTGTGTATGTGTGTGTGCCTGTGTATGGGTTTGTGTATATGAGCAAAGTCCCTGGAGAGGACAGGGAGGCCATTGAATCCCTGGAGCTGGAGTTACAGGCTGTTGTAAGCTCTGGATTGTGGGTGCAGGAAGCTGAACACCAGTCTTTTGTAAGAGCATTCCACCTTCTTAAAGGATGAGCTTCTCCTCCACCCACCAGAAAAAAAAAAATAGTATCAGTGTCATAAGTGAAGATTTGTTTTGAACACAACACAAAGTTAAAATTAAAATAAATTAGCAAATTTGTTCATGTGTTTTCCAAAGAACAGAACACAGTGCTTCTGGAACACTGGTTTTAGTAAATGGGAAAGGACTTCAAAACTTAGGGGCTGCTTCATGTTGCAGAGGCAACTCAAGTTGAACAGATATTTGATTAACCAAAAAGTGCTCAAGCTACAGTACCAAATTATCACATAAATTCAAAATTTTGTTACAAGTCATCAGCCGAAGTAGCTTAAAGAAGAGAAGTGGATTTGTTGGGGGAATGAAAGCTTACAGAAAGGGAGAGGCTCCTGGAAACTGGCCTCAGAAAGAAAGCACCTAGGGTAGTTCTGGAAATTATTAGCTTTAGAAGTATAGCTCCCAGCTGAGAAGCACTGGGACTGATATGAATATGTTAAAAGTGGACATTCCTTTTCTTCAGACAAAACGTACTGAGTCAGAAGTCTGGAAGCTTCCCCAACTGGGAGGCAAGGTCTCAGGTGACCCTGCACAAGCTCAGCCTGGCATGTTTAAAGCAGCAACCCCTAGCCTCTTCTTTGGTGCTGCGCTCTAACCCCATGTAGTCATTGGTTGTTTCCAACAACAAATTACATATTCCAAAGCCACCTTGAGTCCTGGACTAATCTGGTGTCTTGACTGGCTAGGAGCTGCCAGAATGTGATGAAAAAGGAGGGCTTCCCAAGGAATATGAGAGGTATTGAAAACAAGGGACAAGTCCCTGAACAATCTACAGATATGTCAAATGGAGCTTTGTAAGGTGTGGAGTGGAATTAATTCCTTGTTGAAGAGAGTAAAGATTGCATAGCAGGATGGGTTATAAAATCAAGAATTCAATACAGAAAAGGGTTTAGTGTGTTTAAATTGTCTAATGTGTGTGTGTGTGTGTGAGAGAGAGAGAGAGAGAGAGAGAGAGAGACAGAGACAGAGACAGAGAGACAGAGACAAAGAGAGTGAGACACACACACACAGACAGAGAGGGAGAGAGAGAGAGAGAGAGAGAGAGAGAGAGAGAGAGAGAGAGAGAGAG
>JADRCH010000268.1:1666366-1796494 GCA_019843965.1 Rhynchomys soricoides
GAGAGAGAGAGAGAGAGAGAGAGAGAGAGAGAGAGAGAGAGAGAGAGGAGAGAGGCTGGGATTTGACCCATTGAAAACATGTCAGGTTTTCAAGTTGAGAAAAGGAAAAGGTAGAAAGAAGCACAAACGCCCTGAAATACATTTCTCGTCCCCAGAGAAGTTCTTGACCCTGGAAGTATATATCCAAACATGATGGAGTGTAGGGTTGTAATGAGTAAATGAGAAGCTGTCTTTCCCAGGTGTTCTGTTTTAGAGAGGAAAAGGTGGATGGGGTTTTGATTAATATCAGAGTCATCCAGTTGCCTGTTTGTGGGATAGTGTGTTGGGCTGGTAATGGATATTTTACATTTCATGTTATCTTCACCAGACAAGTGTGAATGAAAAAGCATAAGTAGCACATACTGGTTGGGGTACAGGAGGCTTGTGGAGGTCTCCCAGTCAAAGATGTCATGTTCTGAATGATAGCATTCTCAACTCACAGCATCGCTGGAGTACTTACTTCCCTGTGTCAGACTCTGCAGGTAGTAGAGACTGACTGGGTTTATTGGCTTTCTCTCAGTGAGTGATACCATTCAACAGCTTTCTCTGGAGTGTACCTCTGACAATTTAATATCTTCAGCTTGTTTTATTTTTAAATAGTTAATATTCAGATCAAAGGGTTTATGGCCCTGTTGAAGGCATGCCAAGGGCTTGAAATTGTGGGCTAAGGTCCTCTTGTCATCTTTGTTTCCATTTTTACGGTGCCACAAAATTAATATCAGTTTCCTATGCTCCAAGTTACTAATAAAAATCAAGTCCAAATGACTTAGGAAAACCCTACAGTTCTACCTTCAGGCAGAGGTAGCAAGTTCTGCAGATACTAGGAATTGCTTCCTGTGACAGGTGCACTGCCTAGCTGCACATCTGGGTGCCTTGGGCCAGGTTTCTCTGTAAACTTGCAGAGATGAAGGTTATCTACAGAGCTGGCAGCAATGTGTGGAAACCACAGTGAGGCTCTGAAGCAGGGCATAGCTGACCATGTCTGGGTCACCTTTTCACTTCTTCTACCATCCCCCTCCCAAATAAATAAAAACAAACCTTAAAAAAATATGTAGGGTTGTAGGTCCATTGGCCACTCTGAAACAGGGCATGGCTGCTCTGCAAGGCAGTTTTGACTGTGCTTACCCCATGCTGTCACTCAACAGGTGTTGGGAAGCCCCAGGACACTCTGGGGATGGGGGAGTGCAGTCTGAGGCAGGACAGCCAGAGCTGGTTCAGGAGTTCCCCCCCCCAACCCCACCTGCTTTCAAAGAGGCTGGGGCTGCGTGGTTTTCAGGCTCTTGGACATCCAGGAGTTGGATCTGGCCCAGGGACCAGGGAAAACGGGGAGCTCCAGCTCTTTTCCTGATGAAAAGAGACAGTCCATGGTTTTAAGTCATTTATTGTTATGGCGGAAAGTAGATACGTAAAACCATACCTCACTTCTCAGGGTGGGCCTGAAGTTAAATATCTTTTTGCAGGGAGGAATGTCTGGGAAGGAAAGCTTATTTGCTAAGCCCTTCAGGCCTTTAGATAGCTCATTAAAATGGAGATATGTCTTGAGCCTATGTGACCACAGTTCACATCCTCTACAAGTTGAGGGGCTTCGGGTATTGTCCTTATGTGATTGACAGCCACAAATCTATGGGGCGCTGGTGTCAGGGAACAGTCAAAGTACCTACCATCCCTTCAGGGTCTCTGGGGCTTTGAGCTTTAGCTCAACTGGGGACCAAGCTACCTTTCATGGTCTCACAGAAATAGATATCAATTAAAAAGAAAAAACTGAAAATTAGTTATATGAATCAATGGTTTACGTTTTCAGAGTCAATTGACAAATGTATGGTGTCAAGTACTTAAGAGCTGCCCTGACACAGAGCACAACCCAAGGATAACCTTCAGGGCTACTTTACTAATCTTCCTATCTGGCAAGCTCCTAAATGTCTACAAGACAGTGATTATTGAGAGAAAAATGGCCTACTTCAAAATCTTCTTCAGCTATTATCCTTAAAAGGACAACCAGGGGGCAGGAGAGATAAATGGTCTTGTAGTTAAGGACACTGGCTACTCTTGCAGAATCCTGGGTTTGATTCTCAGCACCCAGATGGTGGTTCACAATGACCTATTACTTCAGTTCCAGGGTATCAGATGCCCTTTTCTGATCTCCAAGGGCACAGACAAGCAAAATACCTGCATCAAGGTTTTTATTGCTGCAATGAAACACCATAACCATTTTTGGTCATGTTGGAGATGAAAAAGTTTGGTCAACTTATACTTCCACACTGCTGTTCATCATAAAGGAAGTCAGGACAGGAACAGGGTAGGAACCTGGAAGTAGGAGCTGATGCAGAAGCCAGGGAGAGGTGCTGCTTACTGGCTTGCTCACCATAGTTTGTTCAGCACATACATGCAAACAGAAA
Organism: Rhynchomys soricoides; assembly: GCA_019843965.1. Lineage (NCBI taxonomy): Eukaryota > Metazoa > Chordata > Mammalia > Rodentia > Muridae > Rhynchomys > Rhynchomys soricoides. Next base: position 1,668,802 of record JADRCH010000268.1, read on the forward strand.
AATAGATGTTAGAAAAAGAGAAATATAGGTGGTTGACTTGCAGAATCCCATCCAACCTTGACAAGGATCTTGTTAGGTTTCCCAATGCAGCCATGCACTCTGTATGATGTGTCTTTTTATACCTCATCCCTGTCACCAAGTACCTGAGTGAAGCTATTTAAGAGTAGAAGGTTTATCTTGGCTTGCCGTCATGTAAGGCTACTGTTCTTTGGTCAGGGAAGGCTAGTCCTTTTTCTCATGGTGCACACAGGAAGCCTAGAGCTAGACCAGAGCTGGAGTAGATATTATGTTCAGAGCTCTCCCCAGATTACTGACTTAAACTAAGCAGGCTCCACCTCCTGGTAGTTTCATGGACTTCAAAAGGGCACCACCCACAAGTGCTCATGACATGCATCTATGAGTGTCACTCTACCTCATGCACATATGGAAATAAAATGTGTTTTTCTGAAGGTGCTGTCTCCAACATACACAGCTTCACCAAAGTCAAGCTGATCATGCCTGTCCTGTTTCAGATAGGGACTGCCGGTTTTGCAGCACAGTTTTGGCAGTTCCTATATCTACCCAAACTCTATTGGCATTGCCCTTCATTTTTGGCTTGGCTTCTCAGAGAGATGTCTACTGGAATCTCAACTGTGTTCCCAGTTTGATAATGCCAGTCTACCACAGAAGTGGATCACAAAATCTTTGCTACTTTAAGATTAGAACCTGTTTTAGGAATGTGTACTATAAAATATCACAAAAGCAATACTCATCAGAAAAACAAAGCAAAACAAAACAAAACCAAGATCAGAAATGACAGCTACCAGGAAAGCTTTCTTGTTCAGTGAAAGTAATGCCATTTTCTACATTAAAACAACATCTAACTTCACATATAGTTTTCATTTAAAACCAGTTAATCGTCTTTGAAAAACACAGCCACTCAGTTCTTACTTTGCCCAGGAGGAACAGAAAGCAAGTATCAAATCAACTCAACATTTATTCCGCCATATGGTTATTTTAAATAAATATTTGGTTTGAAGATTGGGAAACATTTAAATGTGATGCTATTTTTTCTCTGATTGCTTTTCCTGCCCAAGGAGACAATTAAATGTGACACTCTTGCATTCAACCCCCAGGCCAAGGTGATTTTACAAAGATGGTCTTAGTGGCATAGTCTGCTGCTGAGAGGCTTGATCAAGGAGAATTTTGGAATTAAAGACAATTTGTGTGATACTGTATCGTTTTTATTAAAAAAGACATTAGTAAAGTGTTTTTCTGCAAGTAATTAGGCATTCTTTCTGTTCTCTACTGTGGCTGCTGGCTATTTCAAGTAAATAGAGATATGAAGCAGCACAGAGTAAGTGATCAGGTCCCTCCCACTGGCCCCAAAATGCCTTACTTAGGGCTGTGAAGCACAGTGAGGCTCAGAAGGGATAAACACAGATGGAATCTGGCTCTTGTTATAATCTCGACAGAAAAGACTAACTTCTAAATGTTTTGAGCTGAAGGGTTGGAGGATGATAGGGAAAATGTGCCCAGGCATTTCCCAATGTCTGTTCAAATGCTCTTGTGTTATGAATCAGGTTTAGGAAAACAAATATGGACAAGTTTTGCCCACATAATTCAGCCTTGGAAAGATCAAAAACATTATTAATGGGAATCCGGATACACAGAGCTATTGGCTCCATGGAGGAGGCCGGATACACGGAGCTATTGGCTCCATGGAAACATTGAAGTAGCCAGCAAACTCAGAGCAATTACAATCCCAGAGAACACCCACAGTGCTCTCAAACTGCATCCCAGGGAAGGAAGGCATCTCAGCAGACAACAGCTAACAGAAAGCCCAGCTGGGCTGAATGAAGCTCATCCTCTGCTGTCAGGGTAGTCACATAGCTTGCAGGAAGCACTGTGAAGCTGGCAAATGGGGGCACCAAATAAAAGCTGTCTTTCAGCAAATGCTATGCAAATGACACCATCTCTATTTCTTAAATAATTATGCAGTGTTATTAGGGGAATGTGTTATGGCAAAATAGTCTCCTGCCAGTCAGGGTGGGAGATGCTGTGAACATAGATTAAGATGTCTCTAAAACAATAAGATTTCCCTCCTGATGATGCTTATAGACAGTCACGGACAACATGCTGTCTGAGCATTTATGCATTAATCTCATACTAGGTATTGAGCCTAAGGCATCACACATGCTAGGCAAGCACCATAGCATTGCACTATTCCCCAGTCCTTTTATTTATCTTTGAGACTGAGTCTTGTTAAGTTACCCAGGCTGACCTCAAATTCTTATGCCTTCTACTTTGATATCCACTGTAGCTAGGATTTCAGGTCATAGGCACGAGGATGGCTCAGTGGCTTGAGACTATATCAGTATGATTTTTTGATTCCCAGATAAACTTTTTTTTTTTACACTTTAGTGCCTACAACACAGTCCCTAGAGACCTTGGTGACATGCACAGGTCTATGGTGTGACATAGTAGTCTGCATTTTCTTTTCCCTTCCTTCCTTCCTTCCTTCCTTCCTTCCTTCCTTCCTTCCTTCCTTCCTTCCTTCTTCTGTATATGTATAGTCATGGCTATCCTGGAACTCACCATTTAGACTAAGCTGTCTTGGTACTCAGAGATCTACCTGCCTCTTCCTCCTGAAGGCTGGGATTCTCATTACCAACTGGTAGGCAGCCTAATTTTAACCAGTTCCAGGTGATATCGTATTGCTGGCTAATAAACCACATTTGAGTTAGTATTCTAGGGATATCTATTAACATAATGAGAAATGAAAGGGCCATCTCGGAGCCATGCACTATGATGGGATGGGCTTTAGTTTTCAAACATGTGACTGCAGTATGAGATAGAAAGAATTTACTGACTCCTGAGAATACACTCTCACCCCAATTGAACACAGGAATTTTAACGGAAGCAGAAAAGATACCTGTGTTGGGCTCTCTGTGTTACAGTTTGTGCTTATGTCTTAAATGCTTGATCTAGATTGTCATGCTATTTTGAGAGGATGTGGATTCTTTAGAAGGTGAGCTTAGCTGGTGACTGGTCACTAGGTGTGAGATTTTGATGATCATATGTGGTCCCTATTCCTGCTGTGCTCTATGGTTTCTACACTGCTGTGATGTTACTAGCATCTATGACATACTCTTGTCACATACATAACTTGAGGTTGTTCATTATGCCTTTCCACCATGATGGATTGAAACCTTCAGCCAAAACACACCCTTCCTCTCTTATAAGGTTCTTTTAGCATTTCTGTCAAGGTGATGCAAAAGCCTCTTAGAGGCTATTGGTCTCCTTTGTCTTCAAGGTTGGAATTATGAAATCCCTGCCCAAGCATCTTCATGTCTCTTTCCCCTGTGCATGTAGCTGGGTAGAATCTCATGGAACTACAGTTTGTTGCTTGAATAACACAGTTTGGATTGCTTTTAGGCCCATCCAAATGATTGAGGTGATCTGCCTCTTTGAGGGCACAACTTAGTTTAATCACTACTGCAGAGACCAAACAGGGCAGCATCCACAGATTCCTAGGGTTAGAACCAGATTCTTTAGGAATTCCATTTAGTATGCTTCCAAATAGCTGTGATGCTGTAGTTGTGTTCAGAAAGATTTATCAGTGTGACAGGTGACATTGAAGACTAGCAGTCTCAGGACTTTTGTCAATAGAGGTGTTAAGCTAGTCTTTAGTTCCTGTAGTTCTAGGGATTAGTACAGACAAGATCTCAGAGGCACTTAAGCCCTGCCTCACTCTCAAGGTATGTACATTAACAACTACAGTAGAAAACATCAGAACAATGGTGTTTGAATCTTTGGGCAATATATCTGCATAACTTGCCTCTTGTATCTCTGCTAGTATATACTACCCTATCTTTCAACCCAGAACATTTTCCTATAGGACAAAAAACACTTTCAAAGGGGGCTAGTGAGATAGCTCATCAGGTAAAGGCACTTGCCTAGCAATCTTGGTGATATCAGTTTGGTCCATGGATCCCATGGGAAGAAAAAACTCATTCCACGTGTGTGCTCTGGCCCCCATATCAGCACACACACATTACTCTGTCTCTGTCTCTTGTCGTTCTCTCTCTCTGTCTCTCTCTGTCTCTCTTTCTCTCTCTCTCTCTCTCTCACACACACACACACACATACACACACACACAAACCAGAAAACTTGAAAAAATTATTTACTTTCTCAGAAAGTTGTAATGAATGGTATACAGAAATTCTCTGCCTGAGACCCAGAACCCCACATTGCAGGTCCATATCAAGCTGGAAAACTGACATTGGAATAATCAAGCACAGGCTTATTTAGATGATGTAATGTCAACTGACTGAAGGGAAACAAAAGACAGTTTCATTTCTTATGTTTATTTTAGAAATAGATGGGCCAGGAGTCATGATTCTAGCCTGTTTCAGAAGATGAAAAATAAAGATACTTCCTATGGATACAGGAAAACTGCTGTCATGAGATGGTGTCTTAAGTGAACATTATGAACCTCATAAACCAGGCAACAGTGCAGTCACTTCTCATTTCAACTTCCCAGTATTTCATTTGCTACACTATAGCCAGTAATCAAATGAATTGAGAGACATGAATCGACATTAGGTCCCACTTAGAGAATGCAGCTGTTTACATGCGCAGTTAGAGCCTTTTATGTGATGGGTTTTTGAGTTTCATAGTGAAACCACCTGGGCTGTAATGAATTGTGAAGTATTTTAGGGGAGGTTATTGTTTTCCATGAAAGGATATTATATTTGAATGTCAAGGTATATGTGCATTTCTTCCACTTTGGATGAAGATTCCAGAAAGAATTCAGAGGAACAATAAAAAAGGAAGTGGTTAAATGGGCAAGGGCTTTAGAGTCAGCTGATACTTTCCAAGGAGGAGACAGAGGAGCAAGGGCTAAAGATGATAGTAGAGATCTGACTGAGTCCAAATCTTTCCAAATGTCCTCAATGCATGCATAGATAGACATATATCCTGTGCTATTAGCACAACCAAAGTTCACTTCACTATTACACCCGTAATTACACATGTACAGCTTAGGAGCTCGACATGGGTAAGATACGTTTTCCAGTAGCCTTAGAACCCAGGTGTCCTTTAACGTAAGTCACACTTTCCGAAGAATGTTGGCCAACATGGTGCCTTCAACATAATTGCAGTGCTGTTGATCTAACATCTCTCTTTAGGAAAGCAATGCATTTTTTATTTCAAATCCTAGATTTTGTCTTTCACATGACAGCAGAGATTGGGCTTAACCACTCAAACCTTCAAGATCGTGAATGCAGTACAGACTCTTCCATGCCACTCATCTTCCATGAGTAGTTTAAATATTCCCTCCCAGTCCTCTGTACTTATGATGCCATCAAGTGCTGACTCTTCCTGGGATTCACAGTTACCCTTACTGTCTACTTTTAAAATGCAGATTTAGGTGAAAGAGATAATGCTTTATATAGCTCAAACTAGGATAGAAGCATCTTGCCTGGCCAGCTGTCTAGCCTGCACATGGTAGCTGCTTGATAAGCATTTACTGGGTGAAGGATGGAAAGATATTGTAACTTCATTATTGGTGGCAAAGGAAATGCTATGACTTTCCGAATGTCATTCTGCCTTAGATGATAGACTTTGAAAGGAAGAAAATCACTGTTTAGCGTTGCAGAAATACATGGCTCTGCATACCAATTTCCATTAGAAGTCAGTATAGCATTATATTAGTTATTGTTGTGTTGCTGGGACAAAACATCATAGCCAAGACAAGTTAAGAAATACAGGGTTGATTTTAGCTTGCGAAAGTCTAAGAGTCTATAGGGACAGAATGCAAAAAGCTCACATATTGAACTACAAGCATGAAACAAATTGAAATGGCAGGAGTCCTTAAGCTCTCAAAGAGAACCTCCAGTGACAATTTCTTCCAGCAAGGCCACACTTCTTAAACCTCCCCAAACAGTGCCACTGGCTGGAAACCAACTGTTTAAATATGTGAGCCTATGAGGACATGTAGGCTTAAATTTTTTGAAACCTACTTTAATAAGGGTTCTTAAACACTTCAACTTCTTTTCTAGCCTACCAAAGGTAGTGGAAGAGAAAGGTTAATAGGAAACAGGATTGTGGACCATTTTAGAAATAGTTCTTTGGGGCTACTCTAATCTCTATTGTCAGCATCCAGGCCTGAAGCAAAACACCAAAATGAATCCACAGTGGCATTCCAGTACATTCAGCAGTCACCAGTCACAAACCAGCAACTGCAGTTCAATCCAGAGGAAACTGTGAGTCTCAGCCAATCAACCAGAGTCCACAGAAGTGGCAAGAAGCTACTGGAATATCACAAGAAGTTCTTTGGCAAGTTTCTCTCTATGAAGTCAAGACAAGCAAAGATCAGTAACTCAATTCAAGGTGACCAAATGCCAGAGCCTCCTTCCACTCTTTGAGTTCATATTTATATCTTTTCTAAATATTATGCATTTTTTCAGGTCTGCTTCAGCAAAACATCCTCTCTCTCCTGTGTCTGCCTCAGCAAAAAAATCCTTTCATGAATCTGCTTCTGCAAAACATCATCTGGCATAACTGAGTTTCTAAAGAAACCAGAAGTTCCACTTTAGGGGACATTCTTATTGAAAATACCATAGGGATAGAACTTGGCTGTTGGGTGGGGAGTTAGAAGTCTAAACAAACTTGGACTTATCCTTCCAGTGTGAGAGTAAACTGTAGAGTCAATTGACTTTCTCACCTTCAAACAGAACTGATAACAGTGTCTACCAGTTGTAGTGTCTAACAGTCTGGCAGAAGACATCACATAAGATAAGCTGTAGAACAAGGGAAGTACAACCTGGCTGGCTAGTTCTCACCTTTACTTTTTCTTTTAAGGATCATATTTCAACCCCAGTCAAGCTTACAAAAGTTTTGACATTTGTTGAAGGTGAAGTGAACTTTCCTATATTATATATAAACCAAGAAACAAATCACTTTTACCAAAAGAAACTCTGAAGAACACTAAATCCTTTTATGATTTTTCAAAGCAGGAGAGACTACTTGACATAAGTCACATAGCATGGTGCATATTTCGTCCATTACTTTGTTCAGCTCTCACTAACTCTTTTTCAAAACACTGTTTTAAAATTTCTAGGTGTAATTATTTGCCATAAGATCTTTCCATTGAGTTTTCTTATATTTTTGCTTGACGACCAACTATCAATATTTTGACTATATTTATTCTGGGAGCTATTGTTGTTTTATTTTGTTGATACAGAGTTTCTCTGTGCAGCCGTGGCTTTACTAGGGCTTTCTCTGTAGACTAGGCTGACCTAAAATTCAGAGATTTGCCTGTCTCTGCTTCCTAAGTGCTGAGCTTAAAAGTGGGCACCATCATGCCAGGCTATTTCTTGGAGCTATGAACATATAAAATGGTGCTTATTTGTATGTGTTGCATCATGTTTGGAATAAGTGTCTATTTTATCAAAGATTTATCATTTCTTTTTTGTTTAACATTTTAAAAAAAAATTTCTTCCAGCTATTTGGAAACAAATATTAATTATCTTTCTTAGCGACAGAACATCAAAACTCACTCATTATGGCTTATTACCCATTGGCCACAATCACCATTTAAAAGCAATTATTTTTATTTATGTGTTTATGTGAATTCATGTGTGCCACATATGTGCAATTGCCTTAGAGATCAGATGGCATTAGATACCTGAACCTGGGAGTACATGTATTTGTGAGCCACCTGATGTGTGGATACTGAAAGCTGAACCCAGCTTCTCTTTAAGAGCACTTACCATGGTTACTTTCTGAGCCATCTCTTCAATTATCTATTCTTAACACAAATTCCAGCTGGGCCAGGAGGTTTTCTGTGAAAAAAGAACCTATGTATACTCCACAGTTGGGCTGTCTTCTTCATTACACCTGTGCTTTCTCTGTTGTCTCCTAGACTTGCTTGCCACAGCTGAGGGAGGGAGAGCTTTCCCCACCTTCCCCCAGTCATGCCAGTTAGTACACAATTAAGACAACATTACAGCTCTGTCTTAGTTCTCTTGGCTGACACATCGCAGTAGCATTTTCTGCTTCAAAACAATCCGTATTATCTCACTAACACTTTGAGATCAGTGAGTTACATTTAATGCTCTTTATAATTTCCAGTGAAATTGCCTTGGACAGCCTTGGAAGGGGCTCAGTTGTGTTTCTGCTGAGTAAATATGTTTTCATACAGACATTTGGAGGCTGGAAGGATAGAGCTAGAAAGAAACCTTATCCTACAGATTTAGCACCATGGAAGTAAGAACCAACCACTCAGATCCACTTGAACAGGAAGCTTGGACCTGTTTGTAAAATCTGTCATCTTAATGAAATCACTGAGATGACAAAACATTAGAAATATAGAAATGACTGTTGATTGACTCTGTTAATATCACTGATGGACTATATAGGAATGTTGCCCTATGGTCTCAGTATCCATAGAAGGCGTCTGTACCTCACATTCATGAGGAGACCCTTCATTCTACCCAACAGTACAAGTTTGCTATCTAACAAGTATTTAAATGGTGAGGGTGATGCTCAGACAAGTCAGATTCCCCTTTTAACGCTGAGGCATTCAGAAATGGCAGAAACTGGACAAGAGCCCAGGTCTGGTCCTGAGTTCTGTTGTCACAACACAGTTAAATTCTGAACTACACTGATAATTAACCGTCATGTACAAAGTGTATTTAGGCCCATTTGATTGAGACCTCTAACCATGGCATAAATTTGCCTTTTCTGTGAGCCATCTCCACACCTCTCCCTTGCTTGAGAATGTAAATTTCTGTCTGCTAATTTTGCTGAATCAGTAGCTAGAATAAAACATCTCTGGAAGGAATAGACTTTATTTTAACAGGGAGTTAATTTGAAGAGTTGATTATTAGAAATGTCCCTCTGTACTTAGTATAATCTCTGCCAAGCTGCAGAACATACTCAGTTTATATAGTTTATTCAATGGTTGGATGACATGCCTAGGGCAAAGAGCTCAGGGAACATTTAAGTGTCAACTGTGGGTCTTTGGTGTGGGACAATTCTGTTGTTTTCTACAGTGTGCATTGGCCTCTAAAGCCTTGTTCCACCCACTGTCAGGCTAGAGTTTCCTACAGGTGAAGACATATCTAGGTCATTTGCTTATATATATTCCTAATCTATCACAGGGAGTATGTATATATCCAAGAAGAGCCTAAATATAGACTTTGAGGTTCTTGACAAAGATAGATCTGTAGCCAGTTTAGTTAGTTTTAAGCCTGGCTCTTTCCTCTGAGTACCAAGGATATGAGGTGACTCACATGACCTCTCTCTGACTCTGTCTCATCATCTGACTAAATTGTGAGGAGCACAATGAAAGTACAATGGGTAACTGCCAGGCACAACAGAAGCTGTGACAGAGCACTGAAAACACACAACAGGGTAAAAGGATTTACAACTAAGAAAAATCACCCTCACAGAGGACTCAAGTTCAGTTCCCAGTATCCATGTTTGGCAGTTCACAAGTACCTTTGACTCCAGCTGCAGGGGATCAGATGCTCTCTTTAGCCTCTGAAGACATCTGTAAACAGGTGTATACACACACCTACACAATATACATCAGTACAAATAAATAATAAGTATACAGAGACTGGGGCTGGAACTCAGTTATAGAATAGTTGTCTAGAATGCATAAGGCCCTGGACCCACCTAAAAGCACAGAAAAAAAAAAAAAGCAAGAAATAGAATATGCATCTATCAAGGTTTGGTCTATTGCCATGTATTGTAATATTAAATCCCGAAAAGCTAGTTGTCCCCCAGAGACGAGGAAATCCTATACCAAGTGGTGTGCTATAATCTTGCTCCTTAATTTAAAACCATTGGTTGAATAAAGATGCCTACAGTTTGTAGCTGAGCAGAGGAAAGGTAGACAAGGTTTCTTGGCATGGGGTCTGAGGCACAGGTCACGAGGTGGGGAGTGAAAAAGAGAAGGGAAGAGAAGATGCCATGGGGTAGGTGAATCATGAGAAAATGGCCTTGAGGGTTGGCTAATTGGAGTAAGAGCAGCTTAGGCAGAACATGGCCTAAGTGTGAGTGAATGTTTATCATAGGGTTATTGACAAGGAAGTAGACAAAATAGCTTAGAGGGTTGATATCCACCCAGTCCTAGTGCTTTAATGGTTATTACAAAATTTTGTGTCTTTTATTTGGGAACTGAATGACCAAATATGATATTAAAAACCCCCAATTAATTTTTTACTATAACATACATAAGAGTTTTAAGTCATGGAAAATAGTATAGAATATGCGCTCTTTCTTTCTTTTTTCTTTCTTTCTTATTTATTTATTTATTTATTTATTTATTTATTTATTTATTTATGGAAGTGGAACATCATGAACTATTAGTACCAAAAGTTTTGAACATTTTCTTTATCATACTTTATAAAACTCTACTCATCTCATGGAAATAGGATCACATAGGATTGGGTGGATTCTGTGGGTGATTGATTTTGCTCTGCACCATGTCTTTGGGGTTAGTCTGTTTTGTGGTCCTGTGTCTGTGTTCTCTTCTTTGAATGGCTGCATAATATCCTATGGAATGCATGCACTACATTTTCTTCAGACCTTCATATGTTGGTGAGTAGCTGTTGTGAGTGATGCCACAGTGAGGGATTAAAATTGCTCTTCCAGATTCTGTTGCCAATTTTGCAAAGATAATGTTTCATCTCACAACTTGTGACGTACAAAGAAGCTTAGGAGATAGAGGCATTGCTGTTCCATCTTCAGACTGATAGGTGCAAGCTTTCCATGTTTTTATATTTTATATAATATATATTATTTAAAATCAAGTGGCAGAGAAACCCTGTCTCGAAAAACCAAAAGAAAAAAAAATAGAAAAAAAATCAAGTGGCATTCCCATAAATGACTTAATGATAAAAATGCTAGCCATTGGATCCCTTCTAAAATTTGCTTTATGTCTCTATTTGTGGGGTCATTGGTTTCTAAATGAAAGCTGAGATTGGGGACATGTTTGGATGCTTGCCTGAACCTCTGCTTGGTGGTTTCGATTCACATCTCTCTGCTCTAGGTACCACTTGAGCTGTGGCTTCACTAGTGCTCTCCTGGTGGGTCACCTGATGCCTCTCTAGTCCTCTGATCCACGTACAAATTGAGGACCACTTCCTGTCACTTCAGATGCACTGCACAAGTCTACTTACTATTCCTAGCCATGGCTGGTATTTCATGTGTTCAACACAAATCTGCATATCACTTTGAGGAGAGACCAAGTGAGTACTCACAATATAGAGGACTCCCCCAGCCCATGTTTCTTCTGTCTTTGTTCTTAAGAGTTTGCCCGTTGAGAACTTCAGATTCTTTTCTCAATAAGTATTTTAGGGATTTTCCATCCTCTGTAGCTATTCATAAAAGGCCATGAATCCCAACAAAGAATCTGGGTGAAAAACACTTGTTCACTTTTTTTTCACCTTTTTTATTTTTCAAGATTTTACAAGTTTGTTTTTCCCAAAGCAGTAACTGGTAAATTGCTGACAATAAAGCCTTAGGACAAGAGTGTTGAATGGACATACAGCATGCTTGACCATGGCTTAGAGAGATCCTTCTCCTCCAGTATCATTCTACTGCACACATGGCTCCATCCTCAGACTCCAGGCATTTTAAAGGTAGTCCATCTTCAAACTGGACACTCCCATTTCTCCAACCAATAAGCTCCACAACATCTTAAAGTCACCAGGAAGCTCACTGCCCCAACTCTCCAGCAAGTCTCATGCCTTGACTACAAGAGGTCATGAGTGTTAGAGAGCCATAAAGCTCCACCCACACCCTTGCAGCCTCAGAGGTCAACAGCATAGCCCTGTCCTCACTCCCCTTGTGTGGTAATTCAGATAATGCTTCGATTCCTTTGTGAAATATGAAAAGCTGAAGTTTCCCAGAACCGTCTATATTGGGATCTGCTGCTCTCTTCTGGCACACGGGTGTACATGCAGATACAGCACTCATGTACATAAAAATACATACATACATACATACATTCATACATACATGATTTACAAATGACACCTAAGACTGTATATAATTAAAATAGAAAAGTAAAGCCTCCTTTTTCTTCAAAAGGCATCTGTGATGCCCAGTTGGGCTCATTGTCCTGATTCTGCTGACTAGAATAGAACAGAAGTAAGAAAATCCTCTGGTCACAGATTCTAATTATTAGAATAAAATTGACTCAGAAATAAAATCTGAAAAGTGATGTGTGTACAGTAATACTCGGGGCAGAGGTTTCTGAGACACAGGAAATTAGAAGCGATAAGTGTCCAATATTGCATAAACAGAATAATGTATTATGGTGTAACTATGTAATATAACGATATTGCTATTAAAACACTGCTTATGATAAATACTTAAATAAACTAAAATTGTTACATTATAAAAAGTATCTACCTTGGATCTTGGGGTATGGATATAAGCAAAGCATATTTAAACAAAGTGAAAATATTTGTATCCTGAGTGAGAGCCTTTACTAGACTGCTTACCTATTTGGAGTTACCTTAAACATTGCAGTTTATGATGTTAATTTGGAGCAAAACAAAAAAGCAGTGGCTGAGATTTATATGAAAGTTGATTAAGTCTTATATGCTATATCTCTGACCTGTATGTTGTTGATTATCACAGTAAGTCTGGCACACGCTGCCACAGTGTTCATGAAACACTGAACTCTCAGTTAAAACCCTAGTTGTATAAGTGGCATAGAAAATCTTAGCATTTAAACAGCTGAAAATGGTGGCTAAATAGTGTTTTAGCAAGAAGTCTCTAAGCAAGAGTAATCTAAATATCATCTATCTATGTATCTATCTATCTATCCATCCATCTATCAATCATCTAGCTACCTAAATATCATCTCTCTATTTACTTATAATCTACCATCTATTTTTCTAGTATCCTCTTATTTATTTATCTATCATCTGATTCTATTTATCTAAGTATTGATTATCTATATGCCATTTGTCTGTCTGTCTCTTCTCTGTCTGTCTGTCTATCTGTTTTTCTTCTACCTATCTAAAGATTCTAGGAAACTGGCCTGAGTTCTCCTAAAGCTCTGGAGTGTAAAGTCTGTCATCTTCAATAATAGGTTGAGGCTTCAACAGGAAGTAATCTTGAAGTGTTAAATTTGAAGGCAGTGTACAGACAGAATTTCTTCTTCAGAGCATGTCAATCACTTTCTTCATTAACTGAATGGACAAAGTCTGTCCAAAAATGCAGAGTAATTTACTTAGTCTACTGGATTAAAAGTTCACATCTAATAAATTCATTTACAACATCCTCTACTATGGCATTTAAAACTAAGCTACATGGGATAGCATACTTCAGATGACCCATTAAAAATACTGCCACAGTAAGCTAAATAATGATTAACCCTTAAATTTAAAATGTCTGCACAAGTCTGCAAGCTAAGTCATAGACTACCTAGCCAAGTGTTTTCTTTCTCACCTATCTAATGGGGACCTTGCTATAGGGAAAAGTTTAGATGATTTTCATTCAAAAATCAGTAGGTTGCGTTCGTAAGTCAGCCAATGAAAGGATCCAGACCTCAAGAGAATTCGAAATAAGTCAGGGGCTCTTTTGCTCATGTCTCACCACATCCTCTCATGGAGGATCACAGAGTATCGTCTCCATGGGCTCCCCAAGGACACTTCTTTCTCTAAGGTGAAAATTCCTGCTGGTTTTGTTGGCATTGTTGGTAGCTGACTACAACACTATCCAATTACAAAAGTCTCTTTATTGTCTAAATAAGAAGGGGCTTTCATTTTCCAGAACAAAGGTTTTTGCATATAAGGGATCAGACAATATCTAGAGGAATATTGGGTTGACACAACAGGCAGGGATAGACATACTCTCAGGAGCTGAGAAACATCCTGCGGTGCATGTGATATCCCAACCCCCAGCCATAATCCAGCTTGGGCATCAGTAGTGCCAAGGCTGAGAGATCTTGCCTCATCAGACACATTTCCATTGCTATGACAAAGGCCTGCAGCCAACTCATGTGAAAGGATGGAAGTTTCCTGTTACTCTTTCTTGGATTTCAGTTCACTGCTGGCCCGGATGCCTTTTGGTCAGGTGTAGCTCACACTGCAAAGCTGCAGGTGCTGTTCATCTTGCTGCAGCCAGAAAACAACATTCCAGTTTCAAACAGTAATGTGGCTCTGTGATAAACAACTGCAAACCACACAGAGTGGGGGGTTCTATGGTCGTGCAGAAAATAGAAAACTGAAGGCAATCACATGATTTTATTTTCTTTTGCGATAATGCAAGATCATTTTTGATAGAGGAGCTGCCCACACTTCCTATGACCTTACCTTTTTCTCAGTGTGTTGGAACACAATGTATCAGAGGATACTCCAGTCCAAAGGACCCAGTGCTTCCTTAGTCTCTGACACTTCAATCAATATGATACTTATTGGATGTGTCTATTTGGCCTCTTGCTTTACAATAGTGAGAGTCATGACTCAGGTCCCTATGGACCATGCGGGGAGCTCTGTTCACTCATGTGTGTTGGGGATATGGTCAGCTTCCTATTCTTCCAGTTATCTCTGGAGAAGCTTTCTGAAGAACCTTAGCGGTAGTCGTACTTAGGTGAATCTCTTCGTTTGACATCTGGAGGCGAGCCAAGTCCTGTTCCGGCATCTTAGCTTCTCATGCCTAAAATAAGTTGTTGGGATAAGGAGCTGTCACCGCTTGTGTAAGCTCAAGTGCTTTGAATACTGAGCTTACAAGAGATTTGAAGGCTTTAAAGACACAGTAACTTTTCCCCTGTGAAAGAACAAGCCAGGAGTGGCAGTAAGAAAGTGAGCAATACCTTCAAGATTGGGCAATGGAGAAGCCTAGAAACTTCTCAGCTCTTTCAATTGGGACTTTGGCACATGGATTAATTTTCTGGATTGTTGTATCTTCAAAACTTTCTCATACACATGCACACACACATATACAATTTCAAACAGCTGATTGGCTAACTATCTCATCCATTTATTTGAATTATGCTTTAAAGATTCATGGAATAATGGTGAAGGCAAACTTTGAACTGAAAATCTTTCTCTTTACCCCCATGTAACATATACATTTATAATTCAGTTCTTTTCATCCTCTTCTTACAAAGGCTAAGACTGAATTTAGAGCCATCAGTTCAGCCACTGTGTTCTGTAATCTGGGGTTTGTGACTATAATTCTGAATTAAGATATCAGTTTTCTAACCTCAGGGCTATATTTAGATACAGGAACATGATTCATTCAAGTAAGCAAATACACTATGTTGGCCTTTCTTCCAGGACATTGTTATTTTCTTATGAAATTCTTAGAACAGCGGCACATGCATTTTCCATGGGAGACTGTGGGAAACCACCATGTCAGCAAAGCACTGTCCACCCCACCCCATCCCCAGCACAGGTATATGTTCTGGAAACCCCTTTGTTCTTAAATCATTACCACCTAGCTCTCTGGGGCCTTCAAGTGAGTCTTGAAAGATGGGCTCCCTCGGGGTGGATAAAGCCCCTCTCGGTTCTCCATTTCTCTTTTCTTTTAAGCAATTCTGTTACAAGGATTTGTGTCCTTGAGTCTAATGACTAGCTCTTCACCAAGGATCTGGGGTCATTTTCCAGGCTACTGCCAGAAAAGCTCTCAGTCTCTTTAGCTCTGGCTCTTCACCATGGTCTGGTTTGTTTTCTTGCCCCAAGCTCCCGTCAGCAGCATGAAGAGGGTCTCTGATTAGGATCTCATGGAAACCTCTTTGCTACCAATTATATAGACAGGTTTCTCCTAGGGAGCTACCGGCAAAACCAGCTTCTTATAAGAAAGCCAAAGTTAATTCCTTTAAGTTTGTGTCAATAACATTATTTATGTTCATCAAGCACTGTGTGCAAACTCTGGTCAGAACACATGGGGGATGATTTGTCATCCCAGTGGTTGGGAGGTGGATGCAGGATGATCACATTCTAAAGTGAATTTGAGGTTACACCAGAGACCCTCTCTCAGAAAAGAAAGAAAAAGAAAAGGGAACATTGTCATTTCTGTGAGTCTTTGAGACTGCACCAATTTGATGACAATAGGCTTGTCATTCAAGACTGAGACACTAGATCTTCAGTCTGTTCAGGAGGTGACAGATGAATCAATGTGTGATAGCTCCAGATGTGGTGTTATATGATACCTGCTGTGGACTTTAAGAGCCCAGCTCTGTAATGAAGGAACCAGAGGGTTTTGAGGAGGAGGCATCACCATGGCAGAGATAGGTAAACTCAATGAGATTTCAAATGCCCTGAGCACTTTCCCTGTGGCAAGCATGATTCCTTCACTAGCACAGAAAGGAAAGATGAGCATGTGGTCCTGCGAAGGCAAGTCTGGGCAAAGATCTGAAGACTGTCTGCATTTTGAATGCATGTCTTCATTTATTGATGCTACAGTTCTCTTGGTGAAACCTTTGATTTTGTAAAAAGAAAAGTCATTATTTTAGGAAGGACCATTTGCTAAGGTATAATTCCCATTCTTTGCTGACACTACCCTCCAGCCTTTAGTTTTCACCTTGTGACACTATCTATCCTCACATGAACGGTCCATTCTTCTCCACAGTGCAGTCCCTCCTGCCTTTCCTTGGCTTCACTCTGATGCTTCAGTTTGACTCTTGAAGAGAACCTTAAATGTCCCTTCCTGTACTAGCCACTCCTTATGTTTCAAGATTCAGTTGGTTTCTCCCTTAGCTAAGAACAATCCCCTGTGTATAGCCCATCCTTATCTTTACCATATATGTTATGATTGTCTAATTCTTATCTCCAGTAGGGCTAGATGGGGCATCCTATGGAACTTTCCTGAATTGGAAGATAGTCTCTAGAAACTCTTTCAGAATACAGGACATGGCAGATGCCAACTTGGTGAATACTGAGTAACAGGATGAAAGAGTTCATCAGTAGACTGTTCATAGAGGACTTCCAATTGCCTAACAAACATCTCAAGCAGTACAGTAGTTTGAAGATAGACTCCTGAGCAGAATGGCCTTAGACTTTCCTCATTCCAATGTGCTGTGAGTTAGTCCATCTGAATATCAGTGAAGGCTCTGGTATCGCTAACATTCATATCCACTGTGGCTTAATCATAACATAACAAGTTGATTCTTTTGTATTTTGGCTGCTTTCCTGGGGCTTCTTCAACATCCTTAGCCATGGAAGCTGTCACCCCTCTGAGGAAAAAACATAAAGTAGTGGGGTAAAAGAAATCACAATGCCTGCCCTGGAACCTGCACACTTGCTTGCTCTGAGTGAGCAGGTCAGTTGTGACACACTGTGGGAGAGCATGAGAAATGGTGAAGATTGGTGGAGCCATCTTCGAGGACTGTCATCACATCCTGCTGGGTAAATTTTCTCCTTCTTTGGGAGATAAAGTAGAGTCCTTTTCACTTGGCCATATCTCAGCGGGATGTTTCCTGAAGAAAAGGGTGAACCTATCAAAAACTACACATGAGCTACATGTGAGTCGTTGACAGGCAGTCTTTGTTTTATCTTCAGCATTCCACTGATGGTAGGATGCTCTCCTATATCCTTAGGGAACATAAATATTCCTCTTCAGTGGGTGTTATTTCCCTTATTGCAAAGAATATGTTAGTGTCCAGACACAGGGGAATTGCTGGAGGGGACCTATATGTCAGAATAAGGGTCACAGATCCAGTATCTGAATTTAAAAATTGCCATTGGGCTAGACCAGCTCTGGTGCAGGGTGTGTTGTGGCATAAATAGCTAAGGTTTCTGGTTTTCACTGTAATGCTCCCCAGCCCAGCTTAGCTCCTCTCTGCTGTCACCACACCCACTGGCATCCACCGCTACTACCTAGTGTAGTTTCTGAAAAACAGGCTTCCAAGTCATGGCAGTCTTTCTGCTTGGCCAATAGGGGGACCTCGGGGGAAGTTTTTAGAGTAAGAAGCAAGGCTCTTACCTTCAAAATGGAAAACTACAATTTTCATATTGGATCTCCTTGCCAATTGTAAATCAGTCATTTTAAGGATGCTTCCTGTTCTGGTTTCCCTTCAGGCAGCTCTTATTCCTCTCTGGAAAAAGAAAAGATTTGCTTTATAGCTAACTGCAGGACTGAAATGACATATAAAATAGCAACAGCAGGGAACAAATGTGTCCCTAAAGTGGCAATATGGTGCCTTTTTGTGTGTTTTAAGGCTTTCTGGTGAGAGGCAATTTTTCTTCTCTGGCTTCTATTTGAATAGTTGTTGAAATTTTAGGAAACAATTTTAGGTGTGTTCAGTAATGAGGCCTGACCCAAGCTGTTCTGTGTTATTAGTGGTAGGAACACACACACACACACACACACACACACACACATGCACCAATATGCTACTTCTTTGACCAGTTGCTCTGATGATATTTGCAGGGCAAAGCCACCAACTTAATAGCTAAGATTGTTCCATTACTAGAAATGTGTATTTTAGTTTAGCACATAATATTTTTCTCACAAAAATCATTTCAGTTCTATATCATTAATTGAAGAACTACAGAATAGAAGCACATTTTATTCCCCTTTAATCTTCTTGCTTTCAGTGTAAGAAATAGGCATTCTGACTGTCAAGCTTATTTTCGTTTATTTTGTTGTCAAATAGGACAATTCAAACATTTCTCTTCAAACAAAGAACTGGAAAGCCATAACAATGTCTGTATTTCTCCAAACTCCCTGCAGTATCGATAAATCCACTGGCTGACAGCACAGGGTGGGTTCTACACTGGAGAAAAAGCAAATTGGATCAACAGTGGTGTTCATTACCCTCCATACTGGGAAACAATGCTGCAAAGGGAGGCTATTTCCTGGAGGGAAGACCCCTGTGTGACCTGCTTCCTCACTGCCACCCTGCCTGTATGCTGTCCTCATAGCCCACACTTGCCAGCACAGTATTAGACATGCAGAGGAAGGCTGTCATTCTCTCTTTGTCCTGTCTGCTTTCTTTCTTCCCTTCCCATATTCTGTTGCTCAATCAGTGGTTTCTTTCACCTCTGTAACCACTACCCACTAAGTTGGAGGAGGACTCATCTCTGAAACCCATAGCTTTGCAGGAGCAGGTTGAGAGAAGCAAGGTGGCCACATAGTCAGATATACCTTTAACCCATACACAATGCAGCAGAATCCTCACAAAGCCCATTCTTTGCTGACCTCACACAAGCAGAACACCCTGTGACATGCCTGCTTGGTCATGCCATTCAAAGTCAGCTGGTAGCTCCTCTCCATTCCTTCCAGTGGTTCTGACTCTAGGTGGGCAGGCTGAGGGAGAACAGCCTCTTGGGAGAATGGTGAGTGCCTGTGTTCACAGGAGAGTGAGAAAGGAGGAGCAAAATACACTTCATAATCTCCCAGTACCACCATTTGGTTTAAAGGGACTAGCACTCATGTGGTTTCCTGCCACAGATTAAGGGTCAAGAGAAACACTTATGAAAGCCAGAAGTCAAAAGGTCAACCTAGTGACTGACTACACTGAACAGGAAATAACCAGGATGGGGCCATAGTTTTCAGTAGTATCCTACTCCTAACCTCCGTGAGTCCAACTTCATCCAACCCCCATGTGACAATACCTTGTGCTTACAACTTAGTATGTACCTAGAGTCAATAAAATATAGTAAAGGCTTATTTGATTCTGGCATTTTTGTGTGACTTGGTGGCAGTGGAGGGGAGTAGTGAGGGGTGTCTCCTTTTCTCTTCTCCTCCCCCCTCCTCCTCTTCCTCCTCTTTGCCTCCTGACACTTTGGAGGACAATCTTACTAATTAGCCGAGCCTGGCTTTGAACTGGAAAGCCCCCAGCCAGTTTCCCAAATGTTGGAATCACAGTCATGAGGCACCATGAGAAACAAGGCTCAGCTAATCCCTTAACTAAATTTCATGTAAGTGAAATGGCAAGACAATCCGGGTGCCACAGGCTGCCTCTCCTGTGACATTTAGCTTTCATACCTGGGAAGCAGCCTCAAGGCAGCTGTACATGTTCAGACTACAGTAGTTTCCAAGGGCAAAGCAGACAACACAGGGAATCTTTCCCTGCAAATGCAGCCAAGGGGGAAGCTGAACAGGATGTGAGGCCTGGAGTGTAGATGTAGTCTGTTGCTGACCCATGCAGGTGTCTTGATGGAGCTTCTCCAAGTCATACCAAGTAAGAAAATTGTCTGTGTCCCTCAAGGATTGATTATATATAAATATATATATATATATATATATATCTATATATATATCTATATATATATCTGTCAATCAATCAGCAGGAAACACAGACAGACAGGAAAAGTTTTCCCAAGAGGCAGCCCACTTTTGCAGACCAATAAGAAAAGCCAATGACATAGTCCACATTAGAGACCAGAGATGAGGTACGATTGCCAACCCCAGAATGGAAGCAAGCTGGAGTCACCAGCTATGAACAACTTTTTTCCAACATAATATTTTTGTTGATTATTTGCAAGTGTCATGTCATGTACCCTGATCACACTCACTTCCCAGTCCTCCCAGGTCTGCCCCACCAACCTTTGTGACATCCTCACCCCCCATCCCCCAAAAGAAGAAAAACAAAACACAAGTCCAATTTATGTTGCTCATATACTCTCTAGAGCATGGCCCATGGACAGTCTCTTAAAGAAAATTGAGTCCTTCCCTACCCTCACCCCTGCAAGAAGCCCTCAATAGTGGCGAGCTAAACTCCAGTGTCCTTATCACAATTTTCAAGAGTTCTCTTTGATAGTTTTCTGTCTAAATTGTTACTTTGGCAAGGTTGGGGCATGAGGGTGGGGTGATGGGGTTGTCACAAAAGTATAGGTTGTCACCAAAGCCTATGTCTCTTTCAACTGTAAGTCTAGAATCATCCATACCACTGCGAAAGAAATTTCCTTGCCTTTTACAGTCAGTGGAAGCACTGATCATGGAGTTCCACACAGTTTCTGGTGACAGCAGGGACTATGGAGAAGTTCTGGGTGGAGCCAGGAGCATTAAGCCAAGCATAGAGTCCTCAGCACCATGAAGCCAGCCCTTTAGGCAAGTTTAGATGCTCAGATTTAAGCCAGTTGAGGGAATGAATTTTTGGAAACCCCAAAGAACAAAGGCCATTAAAGCATTTTGATGATAAAGCTCTCACCTGCAGTAAGAGCTGCAGGGTCTTGCAGCTGCCCTGCTAGCCCCACCCAGGGAGCCCTTAAACAATACTGACTGTGTCTTCTTCTTCCAATCAGTCAGAGTGGTATCTGGGAAATTATGTTTCCAGTGTTCCCAAGATGGGTGTGGTGTACAGGAGGTGAGGACAGTGCTTTGATTTCTAATCAGCTCATTATGGTTCTAGACTTCTCTTGGAGGTGGGAAAAATACAGTCTGGCGCTTGATAGGTAACTGGAGCCTTATAGTGTTTTGGGAACACAGATAATGTCCCCATAGATGGCTTTGCAGGAGAAAGAGGGAAAAACAGAACACAGTAGACAGGAGACAGCCCCACTGAGGTTCCTAAGCTGACACCTCCCTGACAAGTGTTCTTGTAATTCATCAAAAGAAATCAGGCAGCTGGACTCTTCAATGAAGCATCCTGATTGTTATGTGCACTTTAAAGTCATACATGAAAGAGTAAGAACAACACAAAACAGAGTGGCTTTATCCCAGCCACACAAAATACTAAAAGGCTCAAAAGCTGCTGATTGGCAGCTGAGTTAAAGCTTCCCCAAACCAGACATTCATGTATAATGTTAGAACAGGAAAACAGTCTCCTTATGGGGATGAAGTGGAAACTCGAAAGAGAAGCGAGTGCACAAAGCCTCATGCAGTTTCAGGCAAGTCTGGAACACAGTATGTCTCACCTGCCATCTACATCATTCTGCTTCTACCTCAAAGAGTCTCCAGAGCTAACAGGTCCTAACTGATGTGTGTGAGATACTGGTGACTACAAATTCTTCTCCCATAGAAGCAGTGGGTCTCTTGATGGCTTAAATGGCCAACCATGATTTGAATGATGCATATCTCACCTGGTGGCTTCTATTCGATTACATCCATAGAATGTGTTTAGTGAATGAGTGAGTGAGCCAATGGGGCTAGACTCTTCACAGGCATTTGTGTTTTCTTGGTTCTTTTAACAGAGGAATTCCCTAATAACCACTAATCTATTAGATAACATTTCTAAGCCTCTTGATTGTATTGAGTAAGAAAAGCAATCAGTAACCTTATTCCTCAATAGAAAGCAATTGCATGGAAACAGACTTTGCAGTATAGTTGGTAGTTGATAGCTGTTTCCTACCTGTCCCACGATGCTGAGCAACACAGCATCAGACTGGCTTTCTGGCTGAAATTAAGCATTCTGAACTCTGATCTCCATGAGCTTATGTGATACCAAGCACCCATCTACAGTACGGCAGCTTGTCTTGTAGCCCTGCCTCCATGTTCACTTGCCTAACATGCAGGGCCTTTAAATGATACAGGAGAAAGATCAGTCCTCTGTGTTAATTTGGGGAAGGGGACTAAGAGAACAGGCTGATAATAAACTCTTGCTGAACAGTTGACAGCTTTTCAAACGTTCCCACATAAGACAGCTCAGCTAAGCAAGAGAAGAAATCGCTGCAGGACTATTACTCCATTTTCCCAGAACAAGGATTTTCAATAATGGACTTCCATCACTGTGACATCAGTGACAATGTAGTATGGATCCAGAAGTCTGGACTGGCACTTTGGATGGGGTTCAAGCTACAACAGCTTACATGAGAATGCCTGTGCACGGTAGTCCACATAGGGAAACATAGGGAAGGTCAAACTGGTTGTTCACCTATGACCTCTCAGTTTATAGCCAGTTAAAAGTCTTTATTTTAGTTGGCTGGGACTACATGCAGGTATTCAGGATTCTAGGTATGAGTGTTCAGAACCTGAAGTTTTTAAAGGTAGATACCACATCCTGCAATCTTGCTAGGCATCAGAAGGGGGCTTCACAGAAGTAAGTAGTTTGAAGCAAGCAGTTGGAACAGAAGACATGATAGCTGTTAAGGGTTCTATACAAATGGGTAGTTCAACAGAAGCTAAGATAAGTTAGCTAGAATATCCTGACCATTGGCTCCCAGAATAGAATTGGGTGGATTTCCATGGGATTCTCCACCAAAGAGATCAAATTCTAATTAAACCTGAAATAGCCTCAGCAAGAATACAAGATGGAGGAACTTCTGCACCATCTTGCCCTGCCACAAGATTGCATGTAGTGGCAAATTAGTTAAATCACTTTGGCTCCCATTAGGTTGTGTGTGTGCTGCACCCACCCAACAGCTCTCTGGATTCTCGAATAAAAGACACACATGCCAGCTAATTTTGATATGTC
The DNA here is from genome assembly GCA_019843965.1 of Rhynchomys soricoides. NCBI lineage: Eukaryota > Metazoa > Chordata > Mammalia > Rodentia > Muridae > Rhynchomys > Rhynchomys soricoides. The sequence goes on from JADRCH010000268.1 coordinate 1,692,117, forward strand.
TTGACTATGAGCATTTCTAATCATGCAGTTATCGTACATTTTCCTCTGGTAATCCTGTCTTAACACCTTCCAAATCTGTTTTATCTTTGCTGCCTTGTTACCCTCTGGGCACCCCCCCTCTAATCCCCCATTGGGCTGCTTCCCTTTCTACGTACACTGCTGGATAGTTTCTCTATTGCAGTTCTTGAATCTGATACCTCTGCCTCCAAGTCAAGGTGATTCTCTCCCTCCTTTCTTCTCTCTTGGTCCCTTGCCCACACAATCTAAAAGTCTTGCCCCATCTCCTTGCCCAGCCATTGGCTGTATGGCAATTCTTTATTATCAGTCTAAGGCAGCTGGGGACAGGGACCCTCAGGTCTGGAAGCATGGTTTTTGGAAGCTGAAATATGATAAAGTATTAGAACCAATTCCTAACATCTCACTTTTTCTGTCCACATTAAATAGAAAAAATAAAGCTCTTTTCTTAGATACAAATTGAACATAACCATAAAAATTGTGTAAATTACAAAGTATTATAGATAATTAACATCCAACCCATCATATTTGTCAATTAGATAAAGTACTTTACTATTTATCCTAACTTAAAGGGTTTAGAATTCTATATCTGAATTATGTTCTGATTTTAATTTGTATTACTATCTGAAAACCATCCTTTCTATATCATCTTCCTCAATGTTAAACAACTTGAGTTTGATTATGAGACTATAATTAGTCTTCAACCCTAACAGAAATCCAAAAACATTAAATATTCCCTGCAGATATAGGAAGCACAAAACACAGCTTCCAAAACTTAACCAACTTGTTGGAGCAGCAGTCTTCAGCCTTCTGACACAAAACCATCTGACAGACCTTGAAATGAAGCAGGAATTAAGAAGGACTAGTTTACTCTGTACTGGCAGAGCTTAACAGTCTACTATCCTGCATTGTGTGTCCTTTGTTGGACAGTAATTATTGTCTGTAGATGAATAGGGTAAATTTTATCCAGTGGATATTTTGCCATAACTGGAGCAGCTCTATATGGAGTTTTTGATATTCAATTATTCTTTGAACCAAGATGGGGTACTGTCAGGAGCAGATATGTCTCTACTCAAACGATCTTTAATAATTAATTAATATTAAATGTCATATTCTGTGGATTTCTGATGTTTTGAAGACTATTTATATAAAATATATCTGAATTATTGAACTTTGACTACTTGTAGCTATTTCTATTGGAATATTGTAGAAATCACCTTAATATAATTAGATCAGAATCTAATATAACCATGAGTTTATTATATGGCCATTAATTGCTGTTCTTAACCATCCTAAACAGTTTGTAATAGCAGTTATTAGAAGGACTGGGTCTAAGCCTTGTATTCTTAAATGAGCTGCATAGGCACAATGCCTATCTAAGAGTAACAATATTAATTTCAAATTTTGTATCAATATAGGAAATTTATATCAAAGAATACCTTAAATCTGCATCAATCTATAAATTCTGTATCAATGAAAAATTATAACTTAAACTTGTATCAATTATGACGATTTCTACCAATATAAGATTGTGGCTATATAATGCTTTGCTTAAGAATAAATTTAGTAATCTATCCCAGCTTTTTCCTTCTTGTTCAAAATTATGACCATTTCTAAATTATCGTTTAAAATGACAACCTATCTATAATTTATAAAATAACCATAACCAGACACCCAAACCCAGGGGATCAGGAAGACAACTCTCCACATTTTCTTCCTGCTGAATTGGGACAACAAGAAATTCTTTAAAAGGGTGAGGAGGGGTAGGAAAATTAGAAAATTTGATTCAACTTAAGAAAGCTAGCTTGAGCATCTGTTATCCAGTCTCTGTATGCTTAGAAGGTTCAGTCAAGGTTAGAAACTTGACTGAAGTTTTGATTGGATCTGTCTGAAAGGCTAAATAAACTGAGGTCATCTGGAATCATGAGTTACTTCTGAAGCTGTTTTAGAAGCAATTCTCTGGAAACAGCTTCTGGAGGTAGGAGCTGTTGCATGTAGTTTTTAAAACATACTACTGCCTTTTGCCCGTGACCGTGGACTACACTCTGGCCCCTCTAGACTCCTTTTTGTTCCACCCAGCTTAGCTCCAGGATTAATCGCAACCATCCCTAACTCAACTTCCTTTTGAATCTGTGGATAAAAGACATACAGATAGCTTTGTTACCTTAACTTACCTGCTAAGCACAATTGCGGTGTGCAAAGATCTCCTGGCTGGAAATGTGTGCCCTTACCAATTTATCATCTCAGTTTCTCCTTCTGCCCTAAACTTAGTGTCTTGTATCAGCTAGTCCCTGCCAACATCCTTGGCTATCTGCCCATAGAGGAGGCCGCAGGCCCTAGATGCTCGAGGTCTTACATGACTTCAGTGTCCTCTTTCCTCCAAAGCATGGCAGAAAAGACTCCCTCATTCCCTGCATCACCTTTTCCTCTTGGAACCCGGAAGTCCCACCTTTATCTTTTGCCCAGTAATTGGCTTCTGGCCTTCTTACCAATCAATATCTAACCAAGAACCGATTAGGAACTAGACCTTAGTGTCAGAACCTCCCCTTACAAGGGGGCTGGAATAGCAGGTTATTTAAGCATCCTGAGGATGAATTTTGCCAAAGCTGTACATTCTATAATGTATGAATCTCATAACCAAAATTCTAGTATTATGAAGATATTCGTATGGATTGTGCAAAGGGCACAGATCAGTTAAGGATGAATTTTGTTCCTTCTTTGAGCAGGTGAAAGACAACTGTCTTTTTATGAGTTGATTTGATCAATAATCAATTGTATTAAATCTTTATTTGTGCCATGTGAAGGGGCATGAAGAATATTAGGGATTCCATAACCAACAAGATTTATTGTCTAAATTATAAGCTTTAGCTAGAGACATTTTTATATTGAAGTCAGCTATTGACTTCTTCCCACATTGAGGAGTCAGAAGATCAAGTTACCTGTCCTGTTTGGTCTTGATTTTTTTCTTTTTTGTCTATAGACAAAATTGTCAAGGGTTCTTCCCTCATCATATCTGATCCATATAACTTTGGAAGGGGTCCAAAGCCTTTTCTCCTTTCCTGTTAACTCAAATATAGAGCCGCTCTCCCAAAACCTTGGTCCAGTAACAGGAAATTATTAAAGGTATAGAAAGAATCAAATTCACATCTCAATCTCTGTCCCAGAAGATTTTTAATATAAATAATATCAAGCTTATAATCATCTTCATTTTGATACTTAAAACAACTCAAAGAAATTAAAGCAATCTAAACAAATATCTGTTGGGATAGTGCTCCTTCAGGATCTCCTGTTTTGTTATTACATGATTAATTTTTAATAGTGAGATCAAGGTCTAAGTTTCTACTGTCTGAGATAGGTTTAGGCTACCAATCCTCTGCATCTGACCTACAATTTAAGATCAAAAGCCTCAAAGTATTTATTCATCTATGTATTTAATGTTAAATAAATTCCCTTCTACTTACTGTATAAGCCTATTTCCAGGCTCTAACTTTTGTCACACCAGGCTGAATGATCCCAGAAATCCCATGTAGACCATGTTCAAAGATCTCAAAAGCTTGCCCTGGCATAGACCTTTTCAAATTTTCTTTAACAAAATTTTCTTATTTATTCTCTCTAAATTCTTCCTTCTGTGGAGCTTAATATCTTTGTGAATATATATTCCCCTTCTCTTTATATAACTTGAATTAAAGTAAGCTTCTATTATTTATCTAAGATAAGTTTATAGGCTTCTGGCCTATAATTTAAAATCAACCAATCAATATAGCAATTTTGTATTTCCCTCTAATATTTTGGATTTAATATTTTTAGTATTCTTAGTATAATATAAATTTTTAGTATAATATAAATTTATTATAGAAAAATGAAGTTTTTATTTCTCTCTTTCTGGGGATAATGAAGATGACTTTGCCAAGTGGCTGGATACCTATGTCTAGCAGGTCAGAGGCTGAAAAGGAAGACTTTCCTTAGTTAAACTGCCTGCCCACTATGCAGGTGAATGCATTGACCATAGGGCCTTCTTTTTTCCTGGGATAATGAAGGAGTGTCTCAGCACTCAGGAGCACTGTTCTCACAGAATGTGCAAGGCACATATGACTGGAAAGGCACTTGTTCCAAGGTGTTTCATACATGACCTGACTGGCTCCTTATCTTATAAGATCCAGGAAGATGTGAACACCCTATTTGATAGCCAAAACAGCTTCAGAACAGTTAATAATATTTTTGCTGTGGTTGCACAGAGTGTGGGCAGAAGGGTGGTGTCTGAGTAGAGATGTCTGCTTGTCACTGATAGGTTATTCCTCTGCTGGTGAAAGGAGCTAATTCAGGACAGCTTTGATTATATTAAAGGCAGGTTATTGCGAAGCTTCTTTCTGGCGATTTCTCTGGCCCCAAGTACTGGGGATAGGGGAGTAACCATAAGAACAGGGGTGGGGGAGAGGAAGAGAGAGAGAGAGAGAGAGTGAGAGAGAGAGAGTGAGAGAGAGAGAGAGAGAGAGAGAGCGCGCGCAAAATGTATGGATGATTTATGGAGAAGCCTCTAGACAGTCTAGCCACTGCGCAGGAAAGTTCAAGGTTTGTGGCAGGGTGTGCCAGATAGTGACTGAGGGATGCTGGGAGAACCTGGAGGCTGGGTCTGCTTTGATAGGTAAAATATGTACTTAGGTACCACAGTCCCTTTGGGTTGGAAACAAGTCACCTCTACACTATATTGACTTTTAAAAGAAGTATCCACACAGAGAGCTGACCATACCAATCTATAGACCACACAAAAATGCTGTAACTAAGGGGCCATTAAATGTCTTTACCCTCTTGCTGGTGTTTTCCCATCTTGTTGGTAGTTCCTAAAATAGGACAGTTCTACAGTTTGCTTTTCTCAATGGCATAGCAAATAGGCTTTACCACCCAAAGTAGGGAGAAAGAACAGGAAGCAAATGAACATGAGAAGAGTTCAGAGGCTAACACTGTCCTGGAGGCTGAGATGGATACTCCTTCTGGGAAAATGAAAACCCCATTCCCCTCATCACAGGATGTAGGAGGGGCTCGCTAGTTGGAGTCTGTATGAATTCCAAGGTTGGGTAAGGATTGGGAAGTCTGGGTGGAGGTGTCTTGCTTATGAGTGATGTAATTCTCAGACAGTTCAATGCCATTGTGTTGGATTGTGTCAGAGACTGCTTCCCTCTGCTTGATAATGTACTTGAGTAAACATTGCATCTATATTCTGTTTTGGAGTCTCTGGGAATCAGCACAGCTGCCACTATATTCCTGATCCCTTAGTGATGGGTCCCAATGCTTCTCTCCAGAAAGAGTCATTATAATCCCCCCTTTAACTTAAAAATAGCAAAACAAGCAAACAAAAACTATGAGCCTTAGTGGTCTAGGAAAATTAAATAGCTTGCTTAGGATTCTCTAGGGGGAACTGAAGGCCTTTGAGTAGAGGCTGCCTATCTCTTAGGCCCATGATATTTGCCATGCCAGGCCTAAGTTAAGGAACAGAGGAGACATTAATTTTCTCCTGTGATGTAAGCAAAAATATCAGAAAAAAAGGACTTATAGCTAGGTGTCCAAGCTCTGGTGTGTGACTCCTGAAGTGTGGTTTTTGAACAACGTTCTTGGACTTCCTAAGTATCAGAAATCTTCTCTGTAAGTTGATTGATTCAGTAAAGCTGCCTCTTAACCAGGAAAACGAAGTATAGAAAGAAAAGTCCTTCAGGGTTTCAATTATGTAAGAATTATCCCAAATCCTTATTAGGGCAATCCAGCTCCTACTACCTCTCCACTTACCTCTGCCCTCTGGCGTGCTGGCTGTGCTGGCCCTCGGGTACTAAGAATGAGTTCTCTTGTTTCATTTGCCTGTATGTGGCATTTCTCTTCCTTGTACTTCTCCTCACAAAATACATTTTTGTATAAAAAAGGTATTTTTTCTGATATCTTTGTTGGATAAATTTCTACCAGGATAATTGGTAAATTATGGATTTACCAATTCCATAATTGGATAAATAAAGACCATTGTGGAAACTTTTTAATCTTAGAATTTGTAAGTTTATTGTGTATGGTTTATATGTAACTTTGATTAAATTATTGTTTAGAAAAATAGATATTTTAAAATAGCAACCATGTGGTTTGCCTCCATCTTGGCTGAACAATCATGTGGCTGGCAGCCATATTTACTAAGGATAAAAGAGAGTACATGCCATGTAACCTCACTACCATCTTGACTAACTACTTGGTATAAACCAGCTATGACAATATCCATAAGGTTTCTTAGTTCTACTGAGCTCTCTGGTTATCGTTGTATGTCCTTTTTAGACTAAGAAAACAACTTTAGATATCCAAAATATTTTGGATTTGTATTCATTCTTTGGTTCTGAGAGTAAAAATTTTATATTATAAGTAATGTATATTTGGTGAATAAGGTATATTTGATTAATAGGTTTATGAATTCCTTAGGTCTATTCAGAGAGGCACGAACTGATTTGAAAATATATATAGCTTTTTTGTCTTTGCTAACTTTATTAAGCTTCAGTTATTTGGTTAAACTGAGTCATACAAGAAACTGTGATATCTTATATAGCTACACAAGAAAAAAAATCAGGAAAATAAGGTTTCCAAGTCTTCTGTGGGTTGTATGTATAGCCTTTTAAAGTTCCCAGTATCTCTGTGGACTGAATTTGATGCTAAAGGGTCTTCAATTAAATTTGATTCAAGTTTTTCAGATATAAACTTAACAGGGTAGAACTATAAAATCTTAATCTTATAAAGGCTATTAACTTGGAAACTGTTAAAGATACTTAAGACATGCAAGTTAATAGACAGTCACTTTATAAATGATCAGATTCTAAAATATGCTCAGAGCTTTGTAGTCTTGCTAAGTAGAAATGTAATTCAGTTATAGAGATAAGCTTTATTTAGCATTTTGTGTATATTTTCAAGGTTAAGCTTGAAGGAAATACATAAAAACCAGTAAAGTTTGTTTAAAATCAGATATACTTAATAGATTATGGCCTTGTAAACTCCTCAGAGATCTGCTGAATATCACATTTAAAGTATTTAATGAAAAAGTTTCACAGGATGGACTCCCCCCAAAAGATGAAGAGGGCACAGACAAACTCTATCAGAAACTTGCCTCAAATTTGTCAAAGTCAGACGTTGAGCAAAGAACTGCCCCATGGCTTGCCCAGCACCAGGGTCCTGTCCCAACTGTGAACACTGTTGAATAGTCTTCCTTACTTTTCCTCAACAAGGTAGAATGTTTTCCTAAGTTTGTCATCCACAGGACAGTCTCTTGGATCTCCTGGTTCTGGCAACTGACTAGATAATGTTGCTCCATGTGGCAGCTAAGGACTCATGGCTGCCACATAGTCCTGATGACTGAGGACTTATTCTCCCAGCAAATCCCCTGTTTCCGTGGAGGAGGATAACCATTCAGGTAGTGGGTAAGTCTCTGTCATTGAGATTATACTTCCTGTTCTAATTTATCCTTCTCAGGTCTCTGAGGATATTGATGGCTAGCAATAGTGTTATCAGCCTAACAACATCAAGAACACAGGGGAAACAGCTACCTGGTTAGTAGATGTCATATGTAAAAATCAAACTTTGACTTTTGTTTGTTTGTTTGTCTTGGTTTTGTTCTTGTTTTTTAATCATTGGTTTCTTTTCCCTAGAGCTTCTAGATCTCCTGCTGAGAAAGGTAGAATTTGCCCTGAAAGAGACAAACTCACAAACCAGGTTTCAATTAACTTTTTACTACTCTTTTATTTAAAGAGCTCAGTAATCAACAACTGAATCTCAAGGTAAATGTTTGGATAGAAAAAGCAACTGCTTGAAGTTTATGTGAGTTGTGAGTCTCTAAGAAAGTAGTCCAAGGTGTCTAAATTCAAGCTATAAAGGTCTGAACACATAGAAACTGAAGTTGTGAGGGCCTAAGAAAGTGATTTATGGCACATAAGTCCTAAAGGTCTAGGAAGTGACTTAAGGTGTGTGAACAATGAGAAATGTGTCAGACCTTTCTCTCTCTATGCCATTGGTATACAAAGACTTCACAAGCCCAGAGGTGTATTTTGTTTTTGTTTTTGTTTTGGATTGGATATTTTCTTTATTTACATTTCAAGTGTTTTCCCCTTTCCAGGTCTTCCCTTCAGAAATCCCCTATCTCATCCCCCCTCCTCCTCCTTCTATAAAGGAGCTCCCCCATGCCCCCACCATTCCTGTCCTCCCACCCTGGCATTCCCCTCCACTGGGGCATTGAACACCCTCAGGCCCAAGGGCCTCTCCTCCCACTGATGTCCAACAAGGCCCTCCTCTGACACATATGTAGCCAGAGCCATTGTGTATTCTTTGGTTGGTGGTCCAGTCCCAGGGAGCTCCTGGGGGTCTGGCCTGTTGACACTGTTGCTCCCTCCATGGGGCTACAAACCCCCTCAGCTCCTTCAGTCCCTTCTCCAACTCCTCTTTCCCAGACCCCATGCCCAATCCAATGGTTGGCTGCTAGCATCTGCCTCTGTATTTGTCAGGCTCTGACAGAGCCTCTCAGGAGACTGCCATATCAGGCTTCCATCAGCAAGCACTTCCTGGAATCCACAAGAACCTCTGGGTTTGGTGGCTGTATATGAGATGTATCGCCAGGTGGGACAGTCTCTGGATGGCCTTTCCTTCAGTCTCTGCTCCACACTTTGTCTCCATATTTCTGCCATATTTTGTTCACCTTTCTAAAAAGCACCGAAGCATCCACATTTTGGTCTTCCTTCTTCTTAGGCTTCATATGGTCTGTGAATTGAATCTTGGGTATTCCGAACTTTTGGGCAAATCTACTTATCAATGATGCATATCATGTTTGGTCTTTTGTGACTGAGTTACCTCACTTAGGATAATATTTTCAAGTTCCATCCATTTGCCTAAGAATTTCATGAAGTTGTTGTTTTTAATAGCTGAGTAGTATTCCATTGTGTAAATGTACCACATTTTCTGTATCCATTCCTCCATTGAGGGACATCTAAGCCCAGAGTTTTAATGATAATTAATGGAGCTCTGGTAAGCTATTTATCTAGACCAGGTAAAGCTCTGACTGATATTATTATAGTCACAGATCAAATTTTAAATGTCCTTTTCTAAGAACAGACTTAAAAGTGCTTATCATTGTGTTGAAAACATCTCTGTCCTAACTATCTATCCAGATCTATGGACAGAGGAAAGAAATACTCTTGCTTTTAAATCCAAACCATAGCTCTCACTATAACGCAAAGATAAGTCTACTCCAGCTGGTTACAGACATTTGTTAACTGCTTTTTCTATAGTGTGGTTTTCCGTACAGAATACAAACAGTGGTTATGCTAATGCCTCTCAAACTTATATCTCATTTTGTAAACTTAACCTTTACCTATACCTATGTATACTTAACATATACCTTTCAGGGAGTCATAACTTGGATCCACCTGTCACAGGTCAAATGAAATCCAGAGAAGTGCTCCAGAGCAGCTATGCTTTCCAATCTATTGCCTACCCTCTTCCCTAAGGTTGGGATTCCTCTTTCCTTTCCTGGTCTTGGTACCATCCTCTCCTTCCAATTACCAAGACCAGAGGCCTGGAGTTTTCAAGTGTACATACAGGGAAAGGGCCTTTCCCTAAGATCCTTAATGTTACCTTCTGTCCCTAATCTAAATTGGTTCCAGCAGATTTTCAGTCAACTGCAGACTTTCAATTGCTCCAAAAGCCCACAGCCCTAGGTGATCTTGTGATCCCAGTGAGCGCTGGACTAGCTGAACGCTGGTGTAAAGTAGATGCTTCTAACAGATTTCTGACAGGCCTAAGCCCCTGCCTTGAGCCAGTACTCCAGACTACTCCAATGTGGTTTGCACTTTGCTGACTCCAGGAGGTTCTGTACAAACTGGACAGCAGACGACAGCTCCTAGCACATTCTCTTCTCAGCCCTCCTTGCCTTTCAAAGGGTCCATTCTTTATCACTGTCAGAGCGGACAGATGACTATCTGTGTGGTATCAGCATACGAAAGTTCATACTGACCTCCAAGATATCTCAGTATCACAACTACCTGTGGTTCTTCTCACCCCACTCTCTATCCTAAGCTTCTCCAGCTCACGGGCTTCCCTGCCCCAGCTTCTCATTCTCATATAACCCTGCCATTTGGGGTATATGCCTCTCTCTCTCTCTCTCTCTCTCTCTCTCTCTCTCTCTCTCTCTCGCTGTCTCTCTCCCTTGTCTTCTCTTGGTCTCCTCTCTTTTGACCCACTCTCTTGGTCTCTTGGTCATCTCTTTATCTTCCTGTTTGCCCCTCTCCAATCCACCCATGGGTGAGTCCAGTTTGCTGCGGCCATATTCAATCTAGGTCTTTCTCTACCTTCTCTGAACTCTTCCAGACACCTCTGGATGTTCTACTCCTCATGTCTACAATAAAAACTTTTCCCCCTCAACCATACCTCGGAGCAGTCAAGTTATATGAGTCTGATGCTGACTCACATAAATCTGATGTCAAAAACCTCAGTTTATATAAACCCTAGTTGCTGAACATGGCTGTTAATTTCATGGGTCAATTCTGCTGGGCCTCAGAGTGCCCAGACACTTTGTGAAGTGTTTGTGCATGAGACTAACATTAGCATAAATTGAGAAAGCAAATTGCCCCTTCTGATGTGTTATCCAATAAACTAGGATCTGAGAAGAATAAAATGTAGGACTCTCCTATAAGTATGGTCATTTGTCTTTGATCTGGGACATCTATTCCTTTTTAAGATTTATTATTTTAATTGTATGTGTGTGTGTGTGTCTGTCTGTCTGTCTGCTTGTGTATCTATTACATGTGAGTGCCATTATCACAGAAGCCAGGAGAAGGCATGGGGCACACTGGAGCTGGGGTTACAGGTGGTTGTAAGCCATTTGATGTAAGTTCTGGGAACTAAACTTGGATCCTCTGCAAGAACACATCTTCTTAATTGCTGAGTCATCTCTCTAACCCATACAAATTAGTTTTTAAAAGTTTGATCTCTCTCTCTCTCTCTCTCTCTCTCTCTCTTTTTATGTATACATGCTAAGGCATGTATGTTGAGGTCAGAAGACAATATGTGAAAGTTGGTTTTCTTCTTCTTACATGTAGTTCCCAGGGACTGAAGAGACATTTGTTCTTCCTCTAGGACTCAGAAGTATCTACCTTCAGAGGAGAACAACATCATTGGCTCTTCTGGGTCATCAGCTTAGCAAACATAGACTGAGACTTATCAAACTCCATAGTTATATAAGCCAAGTCTTTATAATACACACACACACACACACACACACACACACACACACACACCAAGGCTTCTGTTTCTTTGGAGAACCAGACCCCAAATACTATAGTAGAGGTAGCACTGATTGAAGTTGCTCTGCTTAAGTTTTCAATAGATGCCTTTTGAAATATTTAACTTGTGAATATTGTTTTCACATTGGACTCTGTTAAACTAATAAAAAATATCAAGTAGCTTTGCCAAGAATACAGTTAAATTATGCTTCTTAAGTGAAGCTTTAGGAACTCTGACTATATTAACAGTAGATTTATTTTGTAGCAAGTAGAGAGAGATAGAGAGCAGTGTCTCTTACAAATTACAATTTACATTCATTTCTTAACTTGCAGAAATACAACTACCCCAACAGAAGGTAAACCTTAAATTATGCCGTAGAGAAAACAATTCAGACTCATGAATGATGTGGCTGTACAACCACCCTCATGGTGACTGTCAATCATGTATAAAGTCAATTGTTCCCCTGAAATATTCCATAATACCTGAATATCTTGATCAGGCGCTGTATGCACTTTTTTACTGCTTCTGTGTTGATTTGATTCATGGTGGCTGAATGACACATTTGGCTGGATATGTAAAGTTGCGTGCTTGGGATTTTCATGTGTTTATGTCCTATCACAGGAATGCCTACGTCATATGTGGAAGAAAGGGTACTTCTCTGGACTCTAAATCCCTAATACTAAACTTTGGACGATGAGCCTCATTCTGTCTCATTCTTCTTTGGCAAGGCCCAGCTTGTTTTTTCTTCCAGACACCCATCTTTTAGCCTATGCAATGGAAGCATTATGATGAACTTTTCTACCGCCCTTTGTTTCCCTCCATCAGGTGTCTCAGCCCATCATTGTCTGAGTCATCTACAGTGCTGTTGCTATGTGGTCTCTCCCATCATTTTATTGAGTCCTGTAACCCTGGTCAAGTACTTAATCTCTAGATGGACTGGAACAAAGACATTCAGCCAAACTGTCACTTGTCAAATGTTCCTCTGTCAGCACTTTGGTTTTTTCCAGGGGTTGAAATTACCTGTCATTTCTCTCTGAACTCTTTGAAGTTGGGATCATCACAGAGTGGTCCATGCTCCATTCATTGTTCCTCATCTATTTGATGGCTATGCTCTCCTATTACCTCAGGCTGGCCCTTTACCTAGAGTCTCCTGCTCTAATTCAGGTGAATGCCTTTTACTTTGCCTTTTTGATTATTATCAGTAGGGTTTTGTCATGTTATAGAAATGGCTGTGCCAGAAAATGCCATGAATGTAAAACTCATCAATATTTATTCAAGTGTTATAGTTAAATAATCAATACATGGCTTCTAATTACACCAGACTATTATTACCCAAAAGCTAATAAGATGAGTCCATGGCATAGTTGTATGTCAATAGAATTTCTAATGTCACCATTTAAGCTATTACTGAATTCAGTACTGACAGTGCTCAATAATCTAAACGAACTATGTATTAGTCTGATAAATTGTTGAAATAACATCTTGTTATGTTTTAAGTTAATTTATAATTATATGACATGGTGGGAGACTTGCTGGTAAGTATTCTGCTTTGAAAGTCACTCAGTAAACAAGATGCCCCTCTCCTCTCTCAGGCTTTTCTCTCACGCACTCCTCTTTTGTTTTGAGCAAAACAATATGACTGTAAAAGAATTTGAAGGCCACATGCCATTCTTGATCAGATCTCAAATACAGTCATGAGAAATTATGCTTTCTAGGGTCACATTTTGTACCATCAGTGGCAGAGTTGGGCACAGGTCATGCCCTTTCTTTGATAATGTACTGCAGACAAATTTTGAATAAGATTAACTTACTGATCTTTACTATTTTGAGACACATAAATGAGTGTCTAATATAACAAAGATACACTTTGTAGCGTATGCTAGGTCCACTGGAAGTTTCATAGCCCCTGTTCGGGAATCCATGCACGGCAAATGCCAAGATGGGAGGTAACCTCATCACTCACAGGCACCCTCACAGATGCTTTCTGTGCAGGATGAAGAAGTCATTTTACACCCATTATCCTGCAGACTAAATCTTTGAGGTAAGTCAATATGTTTGTTTTATAGGGGACAATGAAATCACTGCTTTGATTTACTTTTAAAGGGTAAATTAATAACAAAACCATTCTCAACAAAATACAGTGAGTCAGTGTGCTGTACCTCTATCTACCTGCTTACATAAAGGATTACCCACACATTAAGGTCCACCTGCCATCTGCCCATTAGTGAATCATCTCTACATTAACAGTCTCCCAATAACCAATCTTTTTAATGCTGGTAGGCAACTCTGACCTTCCATTTCTTGCCACGTGAATAACATTGCATCATATCTGCACAGAACAATGTAATCATCTTTTCTATTTGCAGCACTAAGACAGTCAACAGTATTTGATACAATCAGCATGTGTCTTGATAGGGAAGGCACATGGTGACAAGCCTAACTGAATGTAGTTATTCGGCTGTCATGAAATGCACCTTATGGTGATAAACTCCCATCATAAAATTGGAAGACTATCACATAAACATGCTTCATGAAGAAATACACTAACAGAATTCACCGCCGGGTGATTGTTGGAAAACAGTGTTGTATTTACCGTGCTGCGGTGCTTACAGTGTGTGTCAGTGTTCCGATGCTCATTACCTTTTACAATGAAGTAATTACCGGGTGGTGATTTCTTTATTCTGGCCAACAATTTTACCTAATTAGTGAACAATAAACTGAAACAACTAGATTAAGGACATTTGGATGGACATAGCAGGCTGGCTGATTTTCTGTTTATAGACTCGTTGGGGTATTTATACATTTTAAAAAATCTTCATGGTAAATTGCTTTTACCTACACACACACACACACACACACACACACACACACACCCCTCCCTTTGCCCCATTGCTTCATTAAGTAGTAAAATAATGAATGTGCTAGTGGGTTGGTTGAAGGATCTGTGACACATTGCTGAGACAAGGAATAGAATCATCAAGTGCAATACTTATATAGCCCCTAAACTAAGAATATAAAGCTTACTTCAAGACTTCTGCCCTTAAATTTTATGCTTGCTAGGGGAATGGTGCTCAGATCCTGGTGCCTACTCTCTAGCTAGAAGAACAAAATGAGGGCCTTCTGGGAACCTTCGTAAACAATTCAGTCTCCTTGCTTGTACTGAGAGAGAGCTCAAGGATGGAACCAGTGTGCATTTTTCTGTCATGGTTGCTATCACACTCCGGATATTGTCCTTTATATTTTAATGGGTTTATTCTTTGAGGGATAGCCTTTCATCCCCATGCACAATCATGACAGATAGTCCTTTATAAAGAGAACATTTTCAGGAGAGATCAGAATCTGAGGGGCTGGGAAGCCAACACAGCTATTCTACCATATCTGCTCACTGTCATTTGCAGTGGGATTTACCTGCAGTGTCCTCCAGAGCCTCTTAGAGAGTAGCCAAAGCTGATGACGTGAGATGTGGCTTTTCAGTCTGAGGCAACTAGAAGATGGTATCAAAACTACTGACAGGAAAGGGAAGGGCTAGACTGAGGTGAGGACTCAGGAAAAGAAAAATTGAGAAGGACATAGCTGCAGACAGTAATCAAACAAGAAGCATGTGTCTATGCTAATGAGGCAGGTTCTAACACAAAGTTACTGCTAGGAACATAAGTGACCCACGCTGTACTAAAAGTCCAATCCAGTATCCCACCATCACGAATGTGCATGCATTCAACACAGAACCTTTAAGCATGGGAACCCATGAGCATTGGTCACTTAGAGGCAACGAACTGTGGTCATGTGGGGGATTAAAGGATATATACAAGTCATGGAAGTTTAAAAACATGTCATGATGACTTTTAAAGATCTTCTTTCTCTAGTTTGACAGTTTAAGACTCCCACATCATTGAGACAGTGCAGGCCATATGGACCATGGAGCTGAGGTAAGGTCAGTGTGCAGGAGGCTTCCCTTCCCTATGAAGCCACATATTACCTCTCCATCTGTTCAGCCGTAATTCTGTCTTCAATGGCATCTAAGTTTTAAATGAGAAAAGGGTTTAACATAATATTGAGTACTATATCGCAAAGATGTATTACTCATTTGCACATGGTAGAAGTTTCTAGAAGCACTGAGGGAAGCAAGGCCCTGACCTTCCAAACAGTGTAGCTTTGGTCTTATTGTCTCCTTCTACCCAGTATTTTGCATATTAGTACATGGAGAACAAACAGGTAAATCAATGATGGCTATTTGTGTGTATAATGCTTTCTGATTGTAATACTTCAATTGATGAGCATTCATTGAACATGCACAATGTATCAGGCAATATGTCTGTGTTTTGTACTTTATTTTTAATCTCCATAACAAATACAATTATGTCCATTATACATATGTGGAAATCTTAGAATATGAGAAAGACTAAGTCATTGAGAAGTCTACGATATATAAATAGTAGATCTAGAATAAAATCCATTCTTGTAAATCTCTGTTCTTGGCAAGAAAAACACTGGCTCTCTCTGCAATCCTAACAGTTTCCCTGACTCTTAAAATTAGGATTAATTTTTTAATCCTAACTGATTAAATTTAATCCCAATTGATTAAGTTTTTCTTCAACAACTTCATACATGTATACAATAAATCACATGTACACTAACATATATTCTTCCTCACCGCCTTTTTCTGTCATCTCTTTCTCCCCCCTGTAGACACTTTCCTACATTTATGTCTCTGTTCACTGAGCAGGACTATGACCTGGCACTGTACCAGTCTGAGAATAGTCATTCTACTATAGTCTGAACACAGGCAAGGGGACAGCAGAGAATTCCTGCCTTCATCAAGCTTCAAAGAAAGACAAGAAACAAGAAATAATTAAGAATAGTACAAATATAAAACCACATATGTTTCCGTAAGACAGTCCCGGTTCTTATGATTAAACTATGGAGTACTATGAATAGCAGTAATCTAGAGTTAGAAGATATAGAATAGCCAGGGTGATTCTGCAGCCAAGGTGGGGCGTCCTTTTTGAAAGCAATTAATGGGGCTGTCATGGTATAAGTAACCAGGAGGGAAGCATTGGCAGAGAGTTAAAAGGGAACATTCTTATTGGCTTAAGAACCAAAGAGCTAACTGAATCCAGGCCACAGGGAGACTGGGAGAAGGTAAAGCAACAAGAAGGGTTAATAAGACAGTGTCAGTGACATGGATCTGGGTTATCTTTATACATTGTTAAAGTTTGGGAATGACTAGAAGTCTAAAGAAGGTATGAAGCATTGGAGAGGAATTCCTTGAGTTAAGTTATCAAACATCAGCTTTATAGTGGATGTAATGACATTGGTGTTGGCATGGTTAAGTTGAAGTTGTTACATATTATATGCAGTTAAAGAGCTGATAGTTGTTCATATTAAAGCTACTGCTATAGACTATGTGTTTGTGTTGTAGTCTTTTGATGTAATAATCCCAACCCCTAACTGTAACTGTGCACTCAGGGGAGTTTAGAAGAGGAACTCAGGTCACCATGGTGAAGGCCTCAAGAATGGGATTAGTGCCATTCATAGAGGAGCCTCAGAAATCCTATAAAGAAGGCAGCCCGTCTTCCAACATGTAGGGACACCAAACAAGGCCATCTATGAACTAAGAAGTTTGTTCCGACCAGAAACTGTCTGCTGGCACTTTGGACTCTCAACATCCAGCAAGAAATAAATCATTTCATGAGCCACCTAATCCGTGACATTTTTGTTCTCATAATGGAAATTGATTAGGATGGAAGTTAGGAAGCAGACTCTTCTAAAATATACCCAGCTGCGGGGACTGGAAATGGGATCAAAGCGTGGAGAACTTTGACGAACAAGGTTCTGCAGCAGCTCTTCCTGTTTGGTTCAGATTGCTCCACATGCATTTCCTCCTGATTCAGAAACAGGAACTATGGGAATCCAGTGTAGACTCTCCTAAGGGACTCCATTAGAATGGAGCTGCCCATAGACAGTGTGGCCTGACCCTGGACCAGCAGAGACAGTAGCAACCAGTTAAGTACTTATAGTTATGATAACAAGCATGCTTAAACTTTGACATTAGAGAAGGTCACTTGGGACTGCTCTGTATCCCATTCAGCAAATTAGAAGGAACTAATGCATTTGAAAAGGGCTAATACACCTGCTGATACTGGAGGTGATAACTGTCTTATGGGAGTCGGTAGAAAGCACACGGGGATTGACCAAAGATCAGCTGTTGGAGTCTGAGAGTGGTGTCTATATATTAGAAAATTAAATGGCTAAAAAGGACACAGAGTGTAGTGGAATGTCTGCTTCACACTGCACATAAAATAACATTTTTGTGCATTCACCTAGCTTGTTCCATCAGGACCAAGTGCTAATAGAGTAGAAACCTCTACTGAACTCAACTTGGCACTAGGAGAAGAAAGACAGACGCTCCTGGATGTAGGAGCACCACAGGTGCACCTCTATTCTCTTGCTCATTTTGGCCTGAGAAATTTTTCCTAACAAAAACTGGGTACATGGGTCAGTCAACCTAAGGAGGCAGATTCTTCAAAGTTAGAACTAACACTTAACTTGAGAAATTCAAGATATACTTTAGTTAAAACCCCAAATTAGTTTTGCTAGTTTGTGATCTTGGGTAAAATTGTGAAGTGTGTTGAGTTTTCAAATCATGTATGTAATTGCATACTAGTGGGTGGTGGCAGGTGGACCCTGAATGTGTTCTAAAGTCATAGGACCAGGGGTCCCAAGCTTGTTCTTAATAACCTCTCTCCCCAGACAGATTGGATTCTCTCTTCTATCCTTTAAATGCCTAGAACAAGAGGCTTTCAGAGATCAAAGATATAGCTGTTAAGACTGGAGAAGTTCTTTCTAGGGCCCTGAAATGCACAGGTTTGTGTGAGGGTGGAGAGCTGTCACTGGCTTAGGCACTGGCTGTCAGGCTGATCACACAGTATGGTTGCTTTAGGGATGTCATCCTGTGAATTTCTAGAAATGGTGCTGTCACCTCCAGGAGACCACCTCTTCACCACCTGGTAGAAAGCACTTGAGTGACACGCACATCTCCCCAGGAAGTGCTCCACAACATTAACACAATCCCACAATGCCCCGCCATCCAAAGTCCTTGTCCTAGCTCAACACCTTCCTGCTTTGTTTTTTGTTTTGTAAGAAATTTATTTATTTATTTATTTATTTATTTATTTATTTATTTATTTTATGTATGAGTACACTGTCACTGTCTTCAGACACACCAGAAGAGGGGATCAGATCCCATTACAGCTGGTTGTTAGCCACCATGTAGTTTCTGAGAATTGAACTCAGGACCTCTGGAAGTGGAGCCAGTGCTTTTAACTTCTGAGTCCATCTCTCCAGCCTCCCATCCTGCTTTTATTTGCATAGACTGAAGTCAAATCAGAGCCCAAGATTCATAGACATTAAGTTAGACAAAATGCAGGATAGATTCCCCTGGAATAGGACCTTGTGAAAACCATGGTACTTCCCCTAGAAAGGACAAGGAAGGAAGCAGAAGAGTAAAAAGAAAGTTCATCTTCAGTGCGTTCCTAACAGAGACCTGCATTGATACCTACACCTTGGTTGGGGGCAGGGTGATGGAAGTAAAAAGTCCAATCAGATTCATTGAGATTTGGTTCTAAAATATCAGGCTTCTCTACCAGTCACTGCCCACGAACCTCCCTGGATGAAATAGCAGTCTTTGGATGAAATGTCTTTTGAATGACATGACAGTTAAGGCTGTTTTCTGGGATCACTCCCAGCAGCTGGGAATAGATTCCCTCTATCCTGATGGAAGACTATATAACTTACCACAGTGGCTTGCACATGAAGTCTCTTAGCCAAAGTGAAAACATATTTGAAGAACAGCAGAAAGTTCTATCTAACCTCAAGATTTCTGATTCAAGAACCTCTCATTTCCACTTAGCCTCTTACCCACTGCTTCTAGTACATTCTATCCCACAATAAACATCCCATAGTCTTTACCATCACCCCTTGAATCAACTCTACCTCCAGCACACTAGAGATGAGGATCCCCTTGAGCACCATGTAAAGTTTTCTGTAGGTTGTTAAATAACCAGCTCTTGTAATGCTAACCAAACACTCCCTGAAAATGATAAACAGGACTCAATGTTAAGATCCAGATCTCAGCTCTAGAGCACAACAGATACAAGAAAGACTGAGAGGGGAAAATTTAGTCATACAGCATACAGGGGAATTTAATTCCCCAAAGTATCAATCCCCCAGATCCCAGCATGCTTCTTTTGATTTGGTTTAATGATAATTTCAGGGTAGATGCGGTGTATTGACTAAGAACTAATTAATGTGTTCAGACCTCTAATGTGTCTGACTTGCAAATTGCAATTTTTTGAGGTTTTTCTTTCCTTTCAAGTATGACCAAAATTAAACCATTCGTGAAATGCTCCCCATGGAGGCAGCATGCTTTGCTAGCCACTGGAGGCTCTGCATGCTTCTGATGGCATCCAGGAGAAGGAATCTTTCTCTTAGCTGTAGCTCACAAGTGCCTTTCCCCAAGAACAGCCATGTTGTCTAGCTGTGATGGCAACTGGATCATGCTATGTCTATGTTCACTTTTACCACCGTCTGCTCTATCATACTTACTCTGACTCTTTCCCACTTCTAAAGTGAGGTGTCTAGGCCCCTTACTGCAGTAGTCTGAGGAAGCATCTCCAGGGGCCTCCTAAAACTCTGTTTACACCTTTGTAAATTTTTCCTTAAAGATTCTCAACTGTTTTCTTGGTTCTACCAGGTGCTGGCATTCAACCACCAGGCAGGTCTACTTGGGACCTGGTACTGCTTTGCCCAGGGAAGCATCTCAGCTGGAAATAATCCCTTTCTTCTGATATCATGGGCTAATATTCACATTCAAAATTCCTGGAGCAAATAGAGTCATTTTCCCCATCTTATGACAGTGTGCTGACCCTCCCCACCCCCTTCTCTCCTTAAGCAGGAGTTAACATCCTGGGGGAGCTTTCAGCTTCTTCCAGGTCCTGGGTTGGAGGATGGCTTCCAGAAAGCATGACAAATGCAGAAGAATGTCAAGCTGTAACAGTTTCAATGGGCTGAGATCTCAAAACCTCTGAAAGGGAGACTTTGAAGTGCTTTATTCAAAGGCTGCCAAAACCTTTATCATACTGGAGAATGTTCCTCTGTGGGTTGGTAATTAGTGCAGAGATAGGCCTTTGCCACTTATGCAGAATAAGGTGCCATGGCTGGAATGTGCCCTGGGCTGAGATGAGATTGCACAAAAGCCTCAGCCTCATTCCTGGAATTTATAATAACATCAACTGTAGTTTTATGAGATATGGCATCATTTTTAAAAAGGCTTGGGCCCTTATAGAGCTATTCAAAAAACTGGTGAGTCATTTGAACTGCAATAGGAGTGGGTTCAAAGTGGCAGTCCAGGAATTAGAGGTGTTGGTGTTTCAAGAAGAGGGCGTGAATGCTGCGAACAGCCCAGAGCTCCTGGTCCTAACAGTGTGCTCACAGTCATAGAGACTGAAGGTGGAAACAAACAGACAGAATTTGACCTTGAATTTGGCTTTAGAAGTTAATTAGAAGCTGACAGGCACATAGAACATACTCCTTGTATGTTCACACACACACATATGTAGTGTGTATGTGTGTGTGTGTGCGCGCTCGCATAGATCTATTCTTTTGTTCATTGAACTTTATTTTTTGACTCAAGTTGTATGAAGGAGTTGCAGGTGAGGAACTGTCAAGGTGGGCCATTAAAGATGTCTACTTAAACCCGAACTCAGTGGGTGATTCAGCTGAGTTGTCAGGGGAGAACATGTGATGAATCATGGCCCTCAGAGGAAGAGGTTCCAACTGGCTCTAGGCAGTGTGGCTTGGGCAGAGTCAGGTAAGGCTATCAAAAGGTGTGTTCCAGTGACTTCTTGTAGGACAGACTCAGTGTCAGGTGAGTAGAGTGTAGGAGGAGAGAACTTCCCCATAAAAGGAATGGTCCAGAGAAGTTGAGAAGGTTCTGTAGGGCTCAGGGTGAGGTTTCTGGGATGACTTGGTTCGGAGGTGTGTGGACCATTATTAAATCTGAACTTTATTCTCAAAACCTGTAGGCCTTAGTTTTTGACAGAATATTCTATTACCAGAACTGTTGAAAAGTCTTACTATTTGGTCCTAAACTTTGATATCTTTTTCCGAATATCTGGGATGAAATTAAGACACTTATATTTGTAGAAGAAATTTGGGACCATAGTGTAGGACTGGAAAGCCATACAACTGAGGGAGACTGCTCAGAGGAACAGTGAGGTCAAAACGTGTTTAAATCCCCAAATTTTATTTTGAGACTGGCAGGCATAAGAACGGTTCCTTCTCTGTTCTGGGCCTGCATGCTCTGGTTCAGACAGTCTGTACGATGTCCACCTCTGCCACCTGTGAGGTAGTCATGAAGGCTGGGGGCCAAGTTACAGGTTTAGCTTCCTCTCTCCCTAGAAGGACAAGTCCAGCAAGCACCTGGAATTCTGCTTCATGTAAATGAAGCATTCCTAGCAGCCAGCATCAGCCAATAAGGTACACTTAACCCCCAAGCCCCAACCCACTCCCCAAGGTTTATACAGCCCTTGTTATCCCCAATAAGAGGGATGTTTCACTGAAACCCGGTGTCAGAAAAGGCTTTTTCTTCCTGGCACTCACCATGAACAAGGTTTTCTGGATCCCATAAATCCAGATAAAGCTTCATTCCTTCCTGCTTGGCCTGGTGTGCAACCCATGCCTGGACACTGAGGGCAGAAGTGAGCCCAGGCTGGCACTACACTGCTTTGGTTTAGATTTGAAATCTCCTCCAAATGGCTAATGTGTGGAGTGTCTGGTCTCTAGCTGGTAACGCTACTGAGGCGATTGGATACTGTGTGTGCTAACTACATCAGTGATGATGAATTCATACCTGAAGGACTAATGGGGGGGGGGAATTGGAGGAAGCAGGTCACTGGGGAAGGAGATGCCCATAGCATCTGTATCTTGCTCTAGGAAAATTTTATCTCTTTCTGCATCCTGGCTGTCATGGCTCCTGCCTTGCTATAGGCCTAAGGAGATACAGCCAAATGCAGACTAAAACTTGTGAGACCATGAACAAAAGGAAAGTTTTCTCCTCTAAGTTATTTTCCTCAGGTATTTTGTCTCAGCAACACACACACACACACACACACACACACACACACACACACACATTTTGGGGGCTGAAGGTACTTTAAATGGAGAGGATGCAGAAAGATACATACCCGGACAGTCCTTCACCCTTCGCACTTTTCCCTTCTGTTCTTCCAGCTTGTTCTTCCTTGAGGAGGTGAAGAGTGTGAACTCCTGCTGAAATGACCCGTTGTTTATGGGATGTGTGACCTTCTCTAGTTGGTGGATGTTTTTAGTTGATAAGGACCACCAGAGACTCTATAAATGAAGAGATTTGCAAAATAAAGAGTATGCCATGGGACACTAGAACCAGTTCTCTAAAAAGCAAAATTATCTGAGCAATTTCTCCCATAAGAGCAGAACTCCCAGAGAGAGCCAAGCTGCTCTGATCAACCTCCAAATTTCCTGTATTTTAATTAAAATGATTTTTATGAGCACAAGTGAATTTTATGTATGCATGTATACAGCTTGCATGCATGGCCCTGGAAAGCCAGTAGAGGGCATTAGATTCCCTGGAACTGGAGTTACAGATGGTCATGACCTGCTAGGTAGGTGCTAGAAATCAAACGCAGGTCCTCTGGGAGAGCAGCAAGGGTCTTTAATGTCTGAGCAAACTCTCCAGCCCCACCCCTGCTCTTTTATTTTAGCACAAGGGATATTTATTTGCTAGGCACAAATGGTCTCGGGTCTTACTATAAAGGGAGATTTTGGATGTAGTGATTAAGGTCAGTTATGCTTTTGTTTAAAAAAAAGTGTATTTTGGTTTTAAAAGGTTACATTTTACACTTCATATGTCTGGATGGGAGAGGAATCTATTTAATTGGACTTAAATAATTTTAGAGTACATTGCAAATGTGTTGAATCTGATGAATATACAGTGCTTTGGCTTTCATTTAGAGTCCAGGAACACAACAGACATCCTATTTGCTTCTATGTGATGTTGTATTTGATGTTATAAATCAGATCCCTCACTCAACACTTTATTTACTTACTTCAGGAAACATTATGGGCAGTTGTTTGTTCAATAATACTGATCTAAGTTCTGCATATCTGTGGCCTCACACACTTTGACGCCCAGTATACAAAACAAGTATGGTATACAATCAATAGCACATCTTTTTGAATATCAAAGAAAGAAAAAAAAAGAAAAACAAAACAAAATAAAGGTAGTTCAGAGACACAGAGAAAGAAAACTGGATACTTTTTTTAGTTTTTATAAGAGGAAAAAAAACTGTAGAGAACAAGCGAGATATTTGTGAGCCTTTATCATCAGAAGGGATAGAATATGGACCTGAGGATTTAGGCACCAGAGTTAGTCTTTAGGTATCATTTCATCATTCTTAAGATGATGAGACAAGTTCCCACTGGTGGGTCAAGGGATGGCAGCTATAGCCCAGCAGCAGTCCTGTCTCTCTCCTCTTTGTGGAGTCACGGCAGCCATTCCTTCAGTTCCGTCCTGCTCATTCCAGGTTACAGTAGTGAAGCTGGATGGTTATGACAGAGGATTGGGGCAATGTGAAGCCGAGGCAGTTCTTTGCCAAACAGTTCTTTGGTGATCCTGTACAGATAGTGTTTTATCATTTCTGAAACTGATGGCTAGATAAGTTATTGAGAATAACCATTTGGTTCCTGAAAGTTTGAATCAACCTATCAGTGGCTTCTCAGGTGTGGGCATCTGCTGTCCTTAGTAAGCGGCTGAGCAAGGAGAACAGACCCCTTTTGTAAGGACTCAAGCTGCCTTGTTCTCCTGATGGCTTTCCATTCACTAGCTAAGATCCTCACAACAGCTCTGTCTTCCAGCCAGAAGAAGAAAGGAGGAAAAGACAGCTTGTCTTCCTGTAAACAATCAGACAGTTGAATATTAATCTCCACCCAGAAGATATAAATTTTGACCATATCTGATTATGAAGATGGATATTTTCCTATTTGGGTGGCCATGAAAACAACAGGATAATAAAGAATGGGTAAAAAGGGACTGGTGGTTTATTGATTTCTTTCAGCTTAAAATCATATGTCATGCTGTGTCAATCTCAAATTGCTATAACACAATATCATAATCTGGGTAGCTTAAAAATGGGAATTTATTTCCTTATGTTTATGGAGCTTGTGAAGTACAAGATCATGGTGGTAGCATCTTCTATGTGGTTCCTCTTGAAGAGTCTCTTCCTGGCTTCTCACGTGTTCTTTCTTTGCGTGGGTGGATAGCAAGATGACAGCATCTTATTACAAGATGAACCCTTTCAGGTCAAGGTTGGCCCCTTTAACTCCATTTAACCTCAGTTATTTAACGATTCCAATACAAGCACGTTGGCTGTAGGATTTCAATCTTGAATTTGGGAAGCACAATCGAGCCTGCTAGAGTCTGATACAAAACTGAGAGGAACGTAGCAACTATGAGTCCAGAAAAGACAAGAATGTGGTTGAGGCTCTGACCCACAAATCTGGCTGTGGGGAAATAAGAACATCTTACCAAGGAGAAGGAAATAATAAAACTTACACTGATAACTCCACAGCGCAATTGCTGTCCTTGACATAGGAGAGCCTGGATTTCAGTCCCCAGTGGCGCTTTAGCGAGTTATTGGACCAATCCCACCCCAACCTTTTCATCTATGAAGTGGCATGCAAGTGGTATTGAGGATGAATAAGGTAATGCAACTGAGGCACTTGGCAAAGAATCAGATATGTGCTAAGTACACAATTAGGGTAGCTCTTGCTATCTTTGCTCATGGTAGAATTATAGTACGAGATGAAGGAGCAAACCCATTCAACCCAGAGACCAATAGTTCACAGCTACCTTAAAGTGCTTGTTTCATTGCCAAGGAACCCTGTACCTCGTATCAGTCAAAGCACGGTCTTAAGGGTAAACAGTATGTTTACCAAACTTCTTGTGAGCCTCATGACACTGTGTAGAATAGATAGACACATGAGAATTATTCTTATTAAGCAAGGGTCCCTAGACTAATACTTTCTAACCTTTTCCATCATTAGCACTTATTTAAAAACATCTTTTATACTTTATAATAATTTCTTATCCATGATATTTTAATACACTAGATATGCCATATGTCTGACTATGTATGGTATGAATATCTGTGTTATGCTCTGAAGGGCAGCACTGCTCTCATGGACAGTACCAAGGCTGGACTACATAGCCTAAGGAAATGCCCAAGATTTATCTCATAAGCAAGCAACAATATGGATCATGTCTTTTTTCCTGGAGGTTGATTCACTGCTGATACAAAAACAATCAATCAAACAAAAAAAAACCCCAGGTACTAGACAATACCCAATTTAAAAAGGAGATTGTTATCTTTGAAATAAAAGTGATAAAAATGCTTATATGTTTATTGCCTGACAGCTTATCTTAACTTTTTGTTGTTGTTGTTTGTTTGTTTTGTTTTGTTTTGTTTTTTCGAGACAGGGTTTCTCTGTATAGCCCTGGCTGTCCTGGAACTCACTCTGTAGACCAGGCTGTCCTTGAACTCAGAAATACACCTGCCTCTGCCTCCCGAGTGCTGGGATTAAAGGCATGCACCACCACTGCCCGGCTTATCTTAACTTAAAAATACTGCATTTATTTATCTTGTGTGGAGGTCGGTGGGCATGTGTTGATGTGAGAATGGAATTCCAAGGACAACTTGCAGTACTCAGTGGGTCCTGAGGGTTGAACTAAGGTCGTTAGCCTTGGCAGCAAGTGCCTTCAGCCACTGAGCCCTCTCAGTGGCCCTTAGTTAAATCTTCCTATATTGCTGCCTTTCTTGGTTACTATGGAATGGATTTTGAGCCAATGTGAATAGTCAATATATACCGAATTGATGACTATGAATGTTAACTCCTGCAAAGGAAGGGAGGAACAGACACATGGAATCAGACTCTCTTGACCTTCTTTAGAGTTCTACAGAGACAGCAAGACACAGGGAGCTGACACGGGTGTTGTTCTCCTTTACACACAGAGAGCTGTCCCCTCCATGTAGGAGTGGTCTGACCAAAGCTTGTTCTGCTCCTTGCTAATGTGCCACAGAGGTCTTAACATAAGGCCTTCTGTATGATGGTTGAACACTATTTGGATTATGAATTAATTCTTAACTCTTAATTACTTAGAATGCAGAGCACTTGATAGAAGAAAGATGATTTTTGCTTATTCTTTTCTTCCTTTATCTAACAGTATATGGAGAATCATCCTTTATAGAGCCTTTAAGAGAAGCTATTCTAAAGGAACATTTTACATGCAAGGAAAGGGTAATTTTGACATTAATAGATTCTTCTGTTTTCAAGTAAGTTCTTCTTTTCAGTTCATCTAAACATTACGATTCTTTTTTTTTTTTTTAACATTTTTATTTTATAAAACAGATTCTACCAACCCAATTATAACCCCTCGGAAAGTAATGGCACCCTTGGGAGATAAGAACAAGAATGACTTGGATATATCCACTCTATTTTTTGTTATGTTTTTTGTGGCTGTCGTGGGAAGACTATAAAAGCTTCAAGCCTGATTTTGGTGAGTAAATTCCCTACAAGCTTTCTCTTCAAGGAATGGCTGCTATTATGGACAGAAGGGGGTATTTCTTCAATGTGTCCATTTGACTTTATTTTCTGTAGCAACCACCTTAGTAACCCACACTAACATGTCAGAAATATGAAACTGTCTTCAGTTCACTGCCCTGTAAAAGATGCGTCGCAAAAATAAAAATAAATAAATAAACCTAGGAATGCCTGAGTTAGTAATTTTATTTTTTATGATTCAAGCTCCAAAAGGTCTTGAACTGTCAGATTTATAGTCTATCCAATTTTATGACTTTTAGTTGTATTTATTTTTAGATGTTTACCATCAGCGGAGCCAGTGTGTGCTGGGGTCTGTGGGCTTTCCAATTGCTAAATCACCCTTTAAGCTTCAGTTGTAGCTTCTATTTAGCATCAGTCCCCTGAGACGTGCCATTAACATGAATCACTTTTGAAAGTGTTTGGTGCAATATGCTTGTTGAGTCCATCACTCACTGCAATGGAAAGAAATGATGACCTTCTCAGAAATATCCACTGGGAAGAAATAGCAGAGGACGACTGACTGGCGGTCAGGGGCTTCTGACTGGGGTGTTCCCATTGACTTTCTCCTTGCCTCTGTGAGGGAGGCCAGAGGTCAGCAGAGCTTTGGAAGAGGAAAGGAGAGCAGGAGAAAAGGTAAAGAAGAAAGGCAGACCCTGACCACAGCCCTTGCTTGGCAGAGGCCTGGCTTTGTACCACATCCCAGAAGCTCTATGCAGAGCAAGAACTTCTCAGCTGCCTGAGCATGAGCACTGAAGCTCTATTCAAAAATTCCAGCTGTTTCCCTTTTTCCAAGAGTAGCCTCTTGTTCACATTCTCTGTTTTACTAAGTCGTTTCTTTAACTGCTTTAAAAATACTGTTTTAATTCTGTAGTCAGGTGCTCAGGAAGGGAGAACTGGGGCTTCTTAGGGCTGAGTAACAAAGTTCCTGAAAGAAATGAATACAATCTCATCAGGTGCCATGTTGGCTTCATCTCTTCCTGGCATGGTGTTTTTTCAGGTTTACACTCCAGCATAACTGCTCTGCATCATCTGTTATAAATGACATATACATTATTACTCTGTAGTGTCCATCCTGTCTTTGCATTTTGTGGAATTTGCTCCCCAAACCTCTTCTTTTTCTAAGGAGGAAAAGATTGAAAATTCAACCTGTAAATGGTTTGCCAGGCAAGCTTGACACCTTGAGTTCAATGCCTGAACCCATATTAAGGTAAAGGGAATGCTCCCCTATGACTTCCAAATACCACGATAGTACTAGTGGACCTCCACACATCCTACACATATGCAGTGCTAAGACTGAGATTTGAACATATAACTTTCAAAGCAGTAAATAAAAATTTAGACGAATTATATAAAAGATAATAAATTGGAAGAAAAAGTAAGATGAAGAGGAAAATTGAAATAGAATGTTAAAATTAGTCTTTATAATACTACATTTTATGAGTATGATTACTCATCATGAGTATGAAATTTAAACAAACCATTTAAAAGGAAAACTTTCAGATTGTGGTACATGCCCTAAGCTCCATAGGTCTGCACTCAACAGTGCTGATCTTCCTTCCAGCTGCTCAGGTGAAAAATGATTCTGACAAACTGAGTGCCACCCCACCCCAGCTATATCTCATAGGTGCTAATGTCAATCAAATCACCAGCATATTACTGTACCTTGACAACCTAAGTTACTTCTTTATAAATATGCCTTACCTATGTGACCATGACCATGAAGTAAAAAATAAATAATGACCCAACGAAAATTAAGTGATTTTCTTCATGTTATTATCACATAAAAGTAATTTAATAAGTGAAATGTAAAAAAATATTGTATAAGAAACATGGAAAATTTTTAGAAGGACACATTTGTATTATTTTATAAAAAGAGACCAAGAACTTGTATATTGTCTAGCATACAAAATAACTGAAAAAATCCTCATCTTATTAGATGTCTTAGTTAAGGTTTCATTGCTGGGAAGAGACCCATGATCACACCAACTCTTATAAAGGAAACATTTAACTGAAGCAGGCTTATACTTTCAGAGTTTCAGTCTATTATCATGGTAGGAAGCAAGGCAGCATGCTATATGACATTATGCTGGAGGAAGACGTGAGAGTTCTACATTTTTGGGGGGTTACTTTATTTACATTTCAAATATTGTCCCCCTTTCCAGTTTCTCCTCCACAACCCTTCATCCTATCCTCTCTCCCCTTTGCCACTATGATGGTGTTTCAATCCTACTTAGAAGGGGGAACAAAATAATCACAGGAGGTAGAAGGAGGGAGATACCTGGGAGGATCAGGAAATTGAACAGAAACACATAGCTGGGGAGGTGGGAAACTTGGGGGTAGTCTCTGGAAAGTCCCAAATGCCAGGGAAGCAAGAGGTTCCCAGGATCCAACAGGGATGATATTAGCCAAAATACCCAACAAAGGGGAGGTAGAACCTGTAGAGACTACCTCCAGTAGATAGGCATGGCCTCCAGTTGAGGAATGGGACCACCCACCCATCTCAGAAAAATTTAACCCAGAACTGTTCCTATCTAAAAGAAATTCAGAGACAAAAAATGGAGCAGAGACTGAAGGAAAGGCCATCCAGAGACTGCCCCACCTAGGGATCCATCCCATCTGCAGCCACCAACCCCCCAACACTATTGCTGATGCTAAGAAGTATGTGCTGACAGGAGCCTGGTATAGCTGTCCCCTGAGAGGCTCTGCCAGCACCTAATTCAGATACTCAAAGCCAACCATGGGAATGAGCCCAGGGACCCCAATGGAAGACTTAGAGTTTGACATCTTGACCCACAGGCAGCAGAAGAAGATTGTTCCACGGGGCATGGCTTGAGCCATAAGAAATCTCAAAGCCTGCCCTAACAGTGACATACTTCTTCCACCAAGGCCACACCTATTCCAACAAGTTCATATCCTTTATAATGCTGTTCCATATGGGTCTATGGAGATTGTTTCATTCCCTTTCCACTTTAAGCTTATAACTATATCATAATGCAGAATGCATTTTGTCCCATTTCAAAAGTCCCCATAGTCTATAAAAGTCCCAAATTCATTTAAAAGTCCAAAGTTCAAAGTTTCTTCTAAGATTCCTATAATCTCTTAACAGTAATCCCTGTAAAATCGAAATAAAAAGCAGATCACAGACTTTCATCATGTAATGGTATAGGATATACATTTCCATTCTAAGTGGAGGAATGGAGCATTGTAAGAAAATATTGGACCAAACCAAGATCAGAAACCATCTGGACAAACCAAACTCTGCATCCTTTCAACTCTGTTGACTACAACACATTTTTCCCCCTCTTGCGCTTGTTCCACTCCATGTTAGCAAGCTCCTTGGTCAATTACATCTTCACCAGCTTCCTATTTTCTATGGTTTTCTTCACTGTCTAAGCTTGACTGTCCTGGAAATTGTTCTATAGACCAGGCTGGCCTTGAACTCAGAACTTTGCATGCCTCTGTTTCCTAAGTGCTGGCATTGAAGTGTGGGTACCATTAAGCCACTGAACCTAATTTTTTAATTCCTTCTCACAAGTTGGAAGCTTAGCTGAGGGGGTCTTGCCCTGAGGTCATCACCCCCTTTGTTCAAGTTAGCATCTGGCTTTTCTTTCATCTGTTTATTTCCTTGAACACAGGATTTAGCTCCATTCTTTCTGGTGCCCTTTTCCATTACAGATCTGCATAAACATGGACATTAATAACTATAAGATACAGTTCACATTAGGTTGTTTTGAATTCTTTTCTCAAATGGAATTAATCCAAAACTCTTCAATTTTGCCTTAGGCAGAATTTTTTAACAGGATAAATAGCAGCCACATTCTTCATGAAAATATCACAAGAATGGTCTTGGGCAACATATCTAAATTGTCCTCTGAAACCTCTTGATCCAGGCCCACACAGGTCACAGCATCACTGTCTTTCATGATCCTACTAGTATGGCCCATCAGCTTTGCTTAAAGCACTCCACTGCATTCCTAATGCAAATTTCCCAAACTCAATTCCTCAAACAAAAACATGGCCAAGTCTATTACAGCAATGCAATGCCCCAGTCCCAGATGCCAACTTCTATCTTAGTTAAGGTTTCATCGGTGTGAAAAGACACTATGACCAAGGCAATACTTATAAAGGAACCATCGGACTGGCTTACAGTGTCAGAGGTTTAGTTCATTAGCGTCATAGTAACAAGTATGGCATCCTGCAGGCAGACATGGCACTGGAGGAGTAGTTGAGAGTTCTCCATCTTGATCTGCAGTCAGCAGAAGGGGACTATACTGCTAGGCATGGCTTAAAAATATATGGGACCTCAAATATCACCTCTGCAGTGTTACACTTCCTCCAACAAGGCTACACTCATTTCAACAATCTCACACTTCCTAATAGTGCCACTCCTTATAGGCCTGTGTGGGGGGGCTATTACATTCAAACTGCCACAGTAGACTATAGTTTGTCAGTCTGCCTTCATATTGATCAAGGAATGTTTTTTGATACATTTAAATTACATGAATTAATAAATACACAAAACAGTCATAAAATTCCTCATCCATGAAGTTCCAGGACATTAAAAATGCATATAAATCCTCAAATCAAGCTAGGCATAATGGTGCTCAACCTTTAGTCTCAGAATACATGGAGGCCAGGGCTACAAAGTCTCTCTCTCAAAAAACAAAAACAAACAAACAAAAACAACCAAAAGAAAAAACAAACAAACAAAAACTTCCTTAAGTGTCAAGTCTGAAACAATTAAGCTTTGTCTCTTAATCTTCATAATCTACTTGCCATGGCTTATTTTCAGTCTGCTGTTTAGCTACAAAAAAGCTGGTTCCACAGGAACAGTGTTTGAAGTGACCATCCATGATGTCTATCTTTCCTAACATTTTCTTTCCCTGCCCACCTATCCTTCATCCCTCTGCTTCTGTCTCCCAGGGCTACTGGAGTAAGTGTTCTTTTATTAGAAATTAGATTCATTCTAGCTCCTGGAAGCCCTTGCAGACAGATCATCCAACTCCTTAAAACTAAATAATCAAAACCAAACAGACAGAAAACCCCAAAACAAATAACCAACTAGACAAAACTATTTTCAAATCACAAAGCTAATGGGAGGCTTGGATCTTAATTATATAAAGAATTCCTAGAATTCAATCATAGGAAATCCATAGTGCAGTAAAAAAAGAGGTCAAAGTCTTTGACAACTCACCAGGTAAGAGAGACGAGGAAAAGCCCATGACAAGATCTCAGTTTAGAATAAACCAGGACTTTAAATAAAGTCTGAGAGCTCTTGGTCTGGCTCACCCATCTTCTCCTGCTAAGGTCAGAGTAGAAAGACTGTGGAGCAAGTGAACCAGGCCACTCAAGATGATGGGGATGCAGATTAGGGAAAGCTACCTTGGAAACAACATGGAAGTTAGAAAAGTTAACCATAGCCCTGCTATGGGTCCTATGTACTTACTCCTAGATGTTTACATGAGGCCCATGAGCTAGAAGGGACTCTGTTGCCTACTTACAAGTCAATGGAAAATGAGTTGTAGTTTATATGTGCAGTGGAGAGTTATGCATCAACACAAGAGAGTGAACTATTGAAATAGAAAATGGGTGAGCCACTCTTATCTCTTGCTCTTGCCTCTCTCTTACATTTCTTGTCTCTTACCTCTCCCCATTCCCTCCCCCCCCATGAGGTCATGGCAAGCCTCCACTCCCCTACTTCTCTACTCTCTCCCCCTCTCTGCCTTTCTCTGCCTCTATTACCCTCTTAGCTCCCCTCCCCATGCCTTAAATAAACTCTATTTTTATACTAAAAAAGGAAAAAAAAAGAAAGAAAAGAAAAAAGAAAATGGGTGAACCACACAAGAATTGTGCTGATAGGAAAAATTAAGGTAGAAAACAAAATGTAGCATGTGATTTCATTATCATAAAGTCCAGAAACTATGAAGGATTCGCAGTGACAGAAGCTAATGATGTGGGGATTTCTGGAGATCGAGTGGAGCTTCTGTGCAAACTCCACCTACCTCTTGGGGCTCAGTGCTTGCTACAATACTTCCGTCCTGCTGCTGTCACCCACAGCGACTTGGCTGAGGCCCTGGAGCTGTCTTAGCACTCAGGCCACACTTGTTCAGCTGATGAGGACTATCCAGTGTCCCTGCAACTGAGGACTATCTGCCTTCTGCTCACTTGAGCTCCTGATTTTCCCACCAGACTTCACTTGGAAAACATTTACTCCATAATGAAGTTACTGGGAGGCTCCTGAAGGCAATGAAGAATATTAATTCAGTGCATAACCTGTTTGTGTCTACAAACTGCACACCTAGCGCTTGGGAAGAGATGAAAAGCTACTTAGCACACATGTGGAAGAAGGTAGTCATGCCCACACACTGGTGAGGCTCTGCATTATCCAACCAGATGCATCCATTAAGGCATCTACCCGTAATACTGTTCTCTGGGTTCATGGATAGATAGATATAGGGCTGTGTTAAAACACTGAATGTAGCAGTAGAAAGTGGAAGAAAGAGAGGCCTCAGCCACCAAAAAATTGATGAATGATTGAATGAGTGAATGAAAGGATGAATGAATGGTGGAGGCAGCAACAAAGCCACCAGAAACAGCTATTGAATCAGCATTTCTTGTTCTTTGTAGTGATTTTGCAGTACCTCAGCCTGTGAGCCTGTAGTGGGTCTGAAGTGAGGGCTGATAGTATTTCTAAGTTCCTCAAGCAACTAAAAGACATAAAGCAACATAAAACAATGTGAATACACAGTTAAAATTCAAAATATCATGTAGGGCACATGGATGGACAGGAGACTGGGAGATAGAGCATGCTCAAACCTCAGGAATCTCAGAGATTTGAGATGGCAGGAGTAGGGCCGCTCCCTCCCTGACTCCTTGCCTGCTTTGTAGCACATAATCACGACTCTCAACTAAGGTGATCAAGGGCAATCAGTCATGTGGCACTACACCTGAGATTCTTCCCCATGCAAATAGAGCATCAACATCATCTTAGCTTTAGCTAATAGGAAGTATTTGCCCTCCAAATTCCATCGCATTCCCCAAGGTTCATCATAGTCCCTGACCACATGTAATGAAGTGCACTCAGGATCGTCTGAGATAGGCTGTTTTTTTTTCTTTCTTTCTTTCTTTAGTTTTCATACTTTATTTACATTTCAAATGATTCCCCCTTTCCAGATCTCCCCTTTGGAACTGCCCCATTTGCTCCCCCTCCCCCTGCCACTATGGGGGTATTCTCCCACCCACTCTTGTCTTCCCTCCTTGGCATTCTCCTATACTGGGGTATCTAATGCTCTCAGGCCCTAGGGCCTCTGCTACCCCTGATGGCTAACAAGACCCTCCTCTGCTGCATATGTGGCCAGCACCATGGGTCCCTTCATGTGTATTCTTTGGTTGGTCGATCAGTCTCCAGGAGTATTGGGGGGTCAGGCCAGTTACCACTGTTGCTGCCTCCTTGGGGATGCAAGCTCCCTCAGTTCCTTCAGTCCCTTCTCCAAGTGAGATAGGCTGTTTTTACTGAGCTGGAACACTTAGACCTTGGACCTGCCTGCCTGGCCAGGCTTTGGGTTGCAGAGACTTAAGTCAGGTTGGCAACATTGTCACCATGGTCACTGCCTCAGGACCCTGGACAGAGACCACCTGCCCCATGCTGACCTCCCAAAACTCTTTATTCCTTTTCTTTGTTAGCTTGAAGTAAAAGATTGGTTTATTGGTTATTTTATTTATTTACATTTCAAATGTTATCCCACTTCCAGGTTTCCTCAAATTCCCTATCCCATTCCCTCTCCTCCCTGCTTCTATGAGGGTACTCCCCAACCCACCCACCCACCCACTCCTATCTCAACACCCTTGCATTTCTCTACCCTGGGACACTGATCCTTCATGGGACCAAGGGCTTCCCTTCCTATTGATGCCAGATAAGCCCATCCTCTGCTACATATGCTGCTGGAGCCATGGGTCCCTCCATGTGTACTTTTTGCTTGGTGATTTAGTCCCTGGGAACTCTGGGGTGTCTGGTTGATTGATATTGTTGTTCTTCCTATGGGCTTGCAAACCTCTTCAGCTCCTTCAATGTTTCTCCTAATGCCTCCATTGGGGTCCCTGTGCTCATTTTGGTGGTTGGCTGCCAGCATCCACATCTGTATTGGTTAGGCTCTGGCAGAGACTCTCAGCGGACAGCTATACCAGGCTCCTGTCAGCAAGTACTTCTTGGCATTAGCAATAGTGTCTATGTTTGGTGTCTGCAGATGGGATGGATCCCTAGGTGGGGCAGTCTCTAGATGGCTTTTCCTTCAGTCTCTGTTCTACTCTTTGTCCCTGCATTTCCTTTAGGCAGGATCAATTCTGGGTTAATATTTTTGAGATAGGTGGTCCCATCCCTCAACCAGGGGCTGTACCTAACCTCTGGATATGTTCTCTACAGGTTCTCTCTCCTCTTTGTTAGATATTTCAGTTAATGTTATCCCCGTTGGGTCTTGGGAGCCTCTTGCTTTCCTGGCATTGGAATTTTCTAGTGGCAACCACCAGTTCTCCATCCCACACTACTATACACCTCTGTTTAATTTCCTGACCTTCTGCACACCTGTCCCCTTTCCCCCCCTCCTTCTACCTCCCAGGTCCCTCCATCTCTTCTATCTCCCACGATTATTTTGTTCTCCACTCTAAGTAGGACTGAAGCATCCATACTTTGGTTTTGCTTCTTCTTGAGCTTCATATAGTCTGTGAGTTGTATCGTGGATATTCTGAGCTTTTTGCCTAATATTC
Source organism: Rhynchomys soricoides (assembly GCA_019843965.1). Taxonomy (NCBI): domain Eukaryota; kingdom Metazoa; phylum Chordata; class Mammalia; order Rodentia; family Muridae; genus Rhynchomys; species Rhynchomys soricoides. The sequence goes on from JADRCH010000268.1 coordinate 1,727,865, forward strand.
ACTTATTAGTCAGTACATACCATGTGTGTTCTTTTGTGACTGGGTTACCTCACTCAGAATAATATTTTCTAGTTCTATCCATTTGCCTGCAAATTTCAAATGATGCTGGTTCAAGTAGTGGTCAACATGTAGAAGAATGCAAATTGATCCATTCTTATCTCCTGTGCAAAGCTCAAGTGCAAGCGGATCAAAAACTTCCACATAAAACCAGACACACTGAATCTAATAGAAGAGAGAGTGGAAAAAGAGCCTTGAACACATTGGCACAGGGGAAAATTTCCTGAGCAGAACACCAATGACTCAGGCTCTAAATTCAACTATAGACAAATGGGATCTCAAACAATTGAAAAGCTTCCGTAAGGCAAAGGACACTGTCAAAAGGACAAAATGGCAACCAACAGATTGGGGAAAGACCTTTACCAACCTTATATCTGATAGACAACAAATATCCAATACATACAAAAATCTCAAGAAGTTAGACTCTGGAGAACCAAATAACCCTATTTAAAAAATGAGGTAAAGAGCTAAACAAAGAATTATCAACTGAGGAAACTTGAATGGCCAAGAAGCACCTAAAGAAATATCCAACATCCTTAGTCATCAGGGAAATGCAAATCAAATTACCCTGAGAGTCCACTTTACACTAGTCAGAATGGCTAAGATCAAAAACTGAGGTGACAGCAGATGCTGGTGAGGATGTGGAGAAAGAGGAACACTCCTCCATTGCTGGTGGGATTGCAAGCTGGTACAACCACTCTGGAAATCAGTCTGGCAGTTCCTCAGAAAATTGGACATAGTACTACCTGAGGACCCAGCTATACCACTCCTGGGTATATATTCAAAAGATGCTCCAATATATAACAAGGACATATGCTCCACTATCTTCATAACAGCCATATTTTATAATAGCCAGAAGCTGGAAACAACCCAGATGTCCCTCAACAGAGGATTGAATACAGAAAATGTGGTACATTTACACAATGTGGTTCTACTCAGCTATTAAAAACAATAACTTCTTTATTTCTTTTCTAAGATCTGTAACACTCTCAGCATTCCCAGCCAGATCAGAGCCCTGTGGACCCTATTCTACCTGGATTCTGCTTCATTCTCCTTGGTCTGATGTCTCAGAGGGAAAGGGCAGACTTCACCCTTTCCATACTTTGCCCTGCCTTCCCTGAGTTGGAGTACCATGGCACCTGGGCATACCATCAGAAGAGGAGGAATGTGGAATGACATTATCACACACATATCACATAATTTGAAAGTGAGATAAACCATGTATATTAAACTAGAGAAACTCACACATATGTTTCCTTAATATTATGGTTAATTTTGATAATTTAACAGAACCTAGAGTCAACAATGAAAGTCATTGAAGAGTTTCTAGACTCTGTTGTCCTGTGAGCTTACTTGTGAAAACTGTCCTAATTGTCATAGTTGATGTGGAAAGACCCATCCAGAAAGTGATCGTAATCCCTCTCTGGCTTAGGGCTCTGGATTGTCAGAGTAGAGAACGGCAGCTGAGTACTAGGCAGGAAGGAATTTATTTTCTCTCTTCTCTTGAATGTGATGTTACTAGCTACTTTGGCTTCCTGCCTTGACCTTCCTGCCATGATGGATTATGACCTGGAACTGTAAACCAAATGGACCCTTTCTCCTCTAAATCACTTTTGTCAGTGTGTTTTTTGACAACAGAAATTAAATTAGAGCACTCAGGAACATCTCTCCTATATATCTCCTGTTAAACATGGTGGAGAACATCTGAAAAGAAAGTCATGGTGGCTCTGGGTGTCCCAGGAAGGAGGGATGGAGTGGGTACCTCCAAATTTGCAGAGCCAATGCTTCAAATGAATAATATTATTGAGAGTTATTAAAGGCTGTGTCCCAGCCTTCCTTAAGTATCTTTATTGCCAAGTTTCATATGATCTTCTCAATCTCTGGTGTGACAGGTAGGGGCTATGGTTATCTTCATTTTACAGAATGAAGAAATAGAAGCCAGAAGTAAATAATCCTTCAAAGATCATAGGGGAAAAGATCAACTTTGTTAGACACCAAGCAGAAGATGCTAACACCCTCCTTCTAGCTGGAGACTGTGGGGCTGGGGTAAAAAGAGAGACTAAATGATCTTTAATGGCAACAGAAAACCACATAATGCTTCTTCCAGGCAGAAAGCAAGCAGGGGATGGGAGTTTTGAGAGCAGGGTGGGTCTTTGAAGTTCACTGAACTATTACAGGTGATTATTGATGACTAAGTGCTTCTCACTATATATTTGCCAAAATTATAAAGTTTTATAAAGCTTCAGATAGTTATGTGAACAACAGTTCAGTGAGCAACAGGGTAGTTAAGTAAATAACAAGTTAGTTAACTTAGTAATGAGAAAGTTAATAACAGGTTACTTAAGTAAGTAACAGGATAGTTAAATAAGTCACAAAATAGTTAGGTAAATTACAGTATAGTTAAGTAAATAACTAGGAAGTTAGGTAAGTAACCAAATAAGTAAGTAACCAAGAAGTTAAGAAAGTAACCAAGTAATTAAGTAACTGGGTAGTGAAGTAAATAGCTGGATGGTTATGTAAATAACCAAGTAGTTAAGTAAATATCCTATCCAGAAGGGTAAGTAAGTAGACAAGTAGGTAAATAGGCAGATAGGTAAGTAATGGGTCAGTTAAATAAATAACAGGTTAGTTAAGTCAATAACAGGGACATTAAGTAAATAAAAGGTAAGTTAAACAAATTATTGGGTAGTTAGGTAAGCAACTGGGTAGTTAAGTAAGAAACTGGGTAGTTAAGTAAGAAACTGGATAGTTATGTAACCATGTAGTTAAAAGTAAGTAACCATGTAGTTAAAAGTAAGTAACCATGTAGTTAAAAGTAACATAAGGTAGTTAAGTAAAAAAAGGTTAGTGAAGTCAGTAACAGGATAGTTAATAGCACTATAGTTAAGTACCTAATTGGGTAGTTTAGTAAATTATAGGTTTGTTAAGTAAGTAACTGGGTGATTAAGTAAGTGGATGTTAAACAAGTCAGTACACTCCGTTCTTCCATGGCATTTGCATCAGCTCCTTTCTCTAGGTCCCAGCCTTGCCTGAGTTCCTGTCCTGACTTCCTCCTTTAATGGATTGTGATATGGAAGTGTATACCAAATACACTCTTTCCCTCCAACTTCCTCTTAGTCATAGTGTTTCTTCACAGTAATAGAAACCCTAAGAGAAGTTGGTACCAGTGTAGTGGTGTTGCTGTGACAGACCTGACCATGTCTTGGAGATGATTATGGAAGGCTTTTGGAATTTTGGGCTAGGAAAAATATTGAGTGTTGAGACCTCAGTGGGATGTTCTGTAGGAGTTTGGAAAATAAGAATGTTCGGAGCAGTGTAGAAGATAGAGTTCTGGCTCGTATTGCTACTTTGATTCTGTGGTTCTGGCTTGCTGGGCCTGAACATTAAATTGTGATTAACAAGATATAAATACTACTAAAGTAAAACGTCTAAGTTACTGGGAGAATTGATGGTAGTTAGCTTGATCTCAGAAATTAGCAGAGATTAAGAAAAACCAACATCATTGAGGTGAAATCTTCTGGGAAGTATTTCTTGAGAGCACAGAGGGGACAGAGTTAGGGAAGTCCCAGGGGATGACCACCAAGAACAGCAGCAGCAGTGGAATGGAGCCATCCAGAGTATAGAATATAAGCTGTGTGTGCCCTGCAAATGGCAGAGCTGGAGAAGTGACCCAAGCCCTTTCGAGGAGCCCAGAAGATTGTGTGTGGATCCTAGACATTGGACATTGAGCTGTTTATACAGTTGAAGTTTAGATTTACTTGGCTCAGACTGTGACTGTGACCTAGTTCTTCACTCTTGAAGAAGGCATTTAGTTTAATTAAATTTTTTTTTGATTTTTAAGAGAAATTGGATAGTTTAAAGAAAATGAAACTTGTTAAATTTGTAAAGACTGTGGGACTTTTAAAATTGTTCATGTTTTTAATGTGAGATCTTGGGGATGTATAATAAAGGGTTGTGGCTTCATTGTGATGTGGGTTTTCCCCCCAGTTTTTTGCTTGTTTGATTTTTCAAGTGGACATGGAGTCAGTTTTACTGGCTGTGTTTGTGTGTCAACTTGACAAAAGCTAAAGTCATCAGAGAGAAAAAAGCCTCAGTTGAAAAAAATGCCTCCATGAGATACAGCTGGTGCTCCTGGGTTCTATAAGAAAGCAGACTGAGCAAGCCATGGAGAGCAAGCCAGTAAGCAGCACCCTCCAGGGTCTCTGCATAAGCCCCTGCCTCCAGATTCCTGTCCTGCTTGTATTCCTGTCCTGAGTTCCTTCAATGATGGACTGTGATCTGGAAATATAAGCCAAGTAAACTCTTTCTTCCCCAACTTGCTTTCTGGTCATGGTGTTTAATTGCAGTGAGAGGAACCCTAACTATGATAGTAAGGAAATGGGTAGTTAACTAAGTAACTAAGTAGTTAAGGAAGTACCAGGTAGTTAAGTCAGTGTAGTTGAGTGAGGAACTGGGTTGTTGTTAGTTACAGGTTGCTAAGTAAGTAACAAGGTAGTTAAGTAATTAACCAGGTAGTTAGAGAAGTAACCAGGTAGTTAATTAAATAACCAGTTAGTTAAGTAACCAGGCACTTAAAAGTAAGTATCCAGGTAGTTAAGCATGTAAACAGTAACCAACTAGTTAAAAGTAAGTACCCATGTAGTTAAGTAAGCAAACAGGTACTTAAGCAAGTTATTAATTAGGCAAGTAACCAAGTAATTACAAATAAGTAACTAAGATGTTAAGTAAGTTACCATGTACTTAAAAGTAAGTAAACAGTCAGTTAAATAAGTACCCTGGCATTGAAGTAAGTAACCAGGTAGTTAAGCAAGTAGCCAACTAGTTAAATGTAAATAACCAGGGAGTTAAGTAAGTAGCCATGTAGTTAAGAACCAAGTAGTTAAATAACTGGGTAGTTAACTAAGTAATAAGGTAGTTAAGTAAGTAACAATTAGTTAAGTAAGTAATAGCTTAGTTAAATTACAAGAAGTTTAAATCCATAACAGAAATGTTAAATAACAGGAAACTAAATAGATAACAGGTTAGTTAAGTAAATAACTTGGTAGTTAGGTAAGTAACTGGGTATTTTGGTGAGAAACTGGGTAATTAAGCAAGTAACCAGGTTGTTACCTGAGTAACCATGTAGTTAAATAACCATGTAATTAAGTAAGTCATTGGTTCGTAAGTAATTAGATAAGTAATTGATTAATTAAGTAACCAAGTAGTAAAGGAAGCCACCATGTAGTTAAATAAGTAACCAGTTTTCATAAGTGAGTAGCCAGTTAAGTAAACAAGAGATTAGTTAAGAAACCCTGAGAAATTAAGTAAATAATAAGCCAAAGTGGAAGTTTAAGATCAGAGAAAATTATAAGAAGTGTCAATACTGCATAAAATTATGATTTAAAGAGACTAGTCTGTCTCCCAAGAACCTAGGAAGGAAAGAGGCAGCAAGCAGACTCTGGTGACATAAATCCCCTGGAAGTGATGTGTCACCTTTTCCTGTAACATAAAGGGGGGGGAAGCATGATATTAATGTGCTTCTCAAAGCCTAGGAAGTTGTGTCTGCTGGATTTCTCCATTTCAGAGTTTCTGTATTCCCACTGTTTTGGGGGGTGATCTTTTGAGGTTATAAAAACAGCATGCTTCAGCTAAGACTTTTACCCCTCCATGTGGTAGCCTAATGCTTTCTAATCTCTTCCTTCCTGATTCCCCGTAAACAGGGGCTTCTCCATCTGCATCCCAGTACCCAAATAACCACTCAGAGGCTTATTATTTATTAATAAATGCCTACGCCTTCGGTTAGGCTTGTTCCCCGACTAGCTTGTAACTCATTTATCCCATTTGTCCCATTCTATGACTGCCACATGGCTGCTTACCTCTCCTTAGTTTCATTTGTTCCACTTCCTCTGAGTCCAGCCGCTATTTCCCAGACTTCCTCTCTCTCTGTGCTGGATATCCAACCTTCTAATCCTGCCTCAGCTTACTGACCATCAGATATTTATTTTGACCAATCAGAAAGTGTCTTGGGCAGGCAAGGAAGGGCAGAGACACATCTTCATACAGTGCATATTAACATTATCCCTACAATTTCCGAGGTTCTGTGGTATCACAGACACCTGTTTTCATTTATTAGTTCTATTTCAGGACTTGGATTGTTTATGATGTTGTTCAGGTTGTTCCATTTGGCCTTTGGATGTCTCATGGCTGCTTGTGGTTTTCCTACAGGCTCTATTCTGAGGCTGTGGATCTGGTATTACTCACACATCTAAGGTGCCCAAGGTTCTGGAAGGTGGGTGTGTTTCATCTTACAGGTATGGAGACATGTCTGTACCCTCTGAGTGGACAAAACAAGAAGCATGTGTGTGTATGTGGGTATGCATGTATCTAAATCAAGATAGACATACATTTACAATATTTCTAGTACTTATCTACACATATAAACTAATAAGAACAAGTTCTTGCAACATCCCAGGGTTTATTTTATATGTTCTCAATTTTTAATTTATATTTATTTTCTAAATCCTGATACCTAGAACATATTCAGTTATCCATTCAACCCTGACATATTCAGGAAACAATTCAGAATTCTTAATCTATACGTCTATCATTAAAAAAGAGGTTACTATGCACACACACACACACACACACACACACACACAGTTTTGTACTGCAACTTAACATAAAAGTCTGACTTTTTTCATTTTAAAAGAGCATGTGGAAGACTCATCCAGCTTCTTGCACATATTAATGATTCCTTACCTATATTGGTGAACAGTGCTTCATTCTCCAGAAAAAAACATCCCCTGTGCCCAACCCCTATGAGGGTTGTTTCTAGCTTAGAGCAGTTATAAACAAAGGGGCCATACACATTGACATGTTTAGTTTTTATGTGAACATCTCATATCTTCTGAGACAAAACTAGGGTTAGGTGTGCTAACCTATGTGATATTTAAATGTGCAGAATTTTGGAATTTGCCACAGTTTTCCAGAACTGGTGTGCCTCAGAGTTCAGATCAGAAGCAGCTTCCTTTTCAAATTCTAGCTACAGTAGTCTGACACACATGTCTTACTGTGATTTTATTTTTCTCTAATAATTAATGACTTTGAGTATTTTCTCAGGGGCCATTATTGTACCCTGTTTAGTAATGCCTGCCCAAATATTTGTAGTGTTTTCTACAATGAGTTATTTGCTCCTCGAGTTTTGGAGATTATAAAAATGAACACACAAAAAAACTTATCCTAGTTGGTGGTTCTTTGTCAAACATGTGTTTTTGTTTGTAAATACTATCTTCCTGTCTATGGCCTTGCACATTCAGGCTGCTAAGAGTTCTGCTGCTAAGCTAGATCAACAGCATCCTCTTTTTAATATAATAATTTGATCAGCTTCTTTCCCAGCTGTATTCATGCAGCAAGCTTTGACATGCTTAATTCTTATTTTCATAGAGTGAAAATGCTTTCAAATTTCCTCAAAATGCTTTCTTTGAACTCTGGATTATGTAGAACTGTCTTGAGTAAATTTATAATATTTAAAAAATCTCCAGGTATATTTCTGTTATTGGTTCCTACTTTAATTTTGTTATTGCTCTAGAATTTAATTTTGTGCGATCTGTGTTGTTTTCAATTTGGTGCTCTCTGAACATCCTGATGAATGTGCATGTGTACTTAAAATAGACCAGTGTGCTGCTGCCATCTCTGGCACTGCTGTTAGATCAAATTGATTTACAGTTTTATTTAGCTTCTCTACATAGTTATTGATTTTCTGTCCACTTGTTCTACCAACTAGTGAATGATGAAAATTATGGCATTTAATTACTATTGTGAGTTGTTGCTTCCAATTCTACTTTTTATGATTAAAACTCTGTTTGGATACACATGTACAAGACTGGCATGTTTCCTACAGAGCTGACTAGTCACCATGCCCCCCTTGTGTCTATTAACAGCACAACCACAATCTTGCTTTGCTTAGTGCTTCCATGCTGTATCTTTTCCCACCCAGTGCCTTTAATCTATCTACATCTTTATAGTTACAGTGGATTTCTTGTAGACAGTACACAGTTGGAGCATGGTAATCTCATTTAATCTCACTTAGAGCATCTACAATTGAATCATCAACATACTTTCAAGTCCATCTCAGTGATATCTGTTACTGACCTCTTCCCACTATTGCCGATTCTTCTTTTCAACTTTCTTTTAGAAATATAACTTATGATTTATTACTTCTCCCATCTCTTATCTAATTAATACTTTTGCTTTTCATTAAACATTTTTAGGAGTTTTTATACATGACTTAAACCCCAAATGTATCTGCTAATCTATGTAGTCTAGTAGTACTACATAACACTTAACTTGAAGACTATGGCAGTTACCCTGTGGATTCCCTGTTCCTCCTTTTATATTTAGTACCTTGTATATTTTCTTTTGCTGTACACACACAGTGTAATACTGACATTTTTCTCAGCCATTAGCTATAGCGTAGAGCTATCTAAGATGACTGAAGGCTAGTTTATCTATTCTATGCCCAGTTCTATTCTTTCTTTGATAGGTGTCTCTTCAGTCTTGTACAGCTTCTTCGTGAGAATTTCCTCTACTAGTCTTTTCCCTCATAAGTCATCTAGAAATGACTTCTTTTCTTTCCCTTCATTCTTCTCTTATACAATATATTCTCCAGTCTCCCCTCTCCTCCTATCCCTTCCCCCTAGATCCACAGTTTCTCTGATTCCTTTCTGAGAAGAGCAGGCCTCCCAGTGATATCAACCAAAGATGGCATAACAAGATGTATTAAGACTAGGTATAAAGTGTTATATCATTCTGGGTTTTCTATGAAAATATTTCTCCTTCAGTTTTGAAAACTAATTTTTATTGGGTATCAGTCCTAGGTAACTATTTTCTAACAAGCTAACCATTCTTTCAGCAGTTTAAAAATATAAGTGACATGTGTCTGTCTGGGTAGTTTCAGGAGAGGGAGTGGTTCTAATTGCCATCTACATATTAAAAGATTTTTATTTCAGTGGCTTTTATGTCTTTTCACTCAGTAGTTTTACTATTGATAGATTAGCCAAATCATAGTGTTCTTATAGCTTTATATTTATCTTATTGGACATTTTCTGAGGTTGGATATGAGAACCTAGTTCTGGAAAACCCTAAGCCATTATTTTTTCAAATATTTCTTTAGGCCCATTTCTCTATCTCTCCTAGTGAGAATGTTAACTCCCACCATTCCAAGTCCTTCCACCATTTCAAGGATTTTCAATTTTACATCCTTTTATTCAAGCTTAAGTTTGACTTATTTCAGACAGCCTATGTTTCTGATGTCAATTCTTCCAAGGGACTGACAGTTGTTCATCTCATTAGTTGCCTTCTTCATTTTTAACACTGCTGTCTATTAATTCTCTACCCTTTTGAAAATTCCCACATGATCCTCTATTTTAACTTTTATATCTTTATTTTTAGGGATCAATATTTAAATGACCTCCTTGCTCCAATGCCAATTGTGTGACTGTGATGCCAATGCAGTGTCCCATCTAATTGTGATCCCAATGTAGTGTCTTAACTATAGTCCCAATGCCAGTGTCCCCTGTGAGTATGGTCCTTGACTGCTTTGAATTGTGAAGTGTGTAGGTCTTATCTTTTATTATGTTCACTTATTCTAGACAACAGTCTGACATAAGTAGATTTTATGCCTACAAATGCCTACACCATTCTTTGCCTTTTATAAGACCATTTCTTTTCTGTTATTCCTTAATATGCATCTTTAAGTTTATTTACCAAAGATATTGAGATCTATCTTAGGCTTCTTATGACTTATATCCTCAATAGTGCTCCAGAATCTTCAAGGATGTCCTGTGCTTGGGGCAGGAGGGGAAGGAGCATGTAAACATGTAGTATGTCTTTTGGTTTCAGAACTCTTCCCTCCATCCCTCTGCTAGTTCTGGATCCAGCACACATTTCTGATCTATCCTTATGATGTACAATTTTGTTTTCTGTTCACCTCCTGGATTGCAGTGAGTTTTCATCATTGTCCTGAGGTTGATAATTCAGGTTGTCCTTCCCTTCTTGGATCTTAGCTTTCACACTCACAGTGAGAACATGGAAGGCCTGTGGTAGCATGAGATTTTCCTGTGTTGGTGTTAGCTCTTTGTTCAGTCCTATGCCATGGAGCATGCCTTCTTGCATGCTTACTGTTTTTTCAGGAATGGAGGGGTTTCTGTGGAGAAAAGCAACATTCAGTAGAGATAAACTCTCTTCTGCCTCCACTCTTATGACTCTTCCCAATCCCGACTCAGGCCCAGAACACTTGTTACCTGTTCCAACTGTATTTTTCCGGTATACAGCTGCATTTATACCAGGTAATATGTGCTTATAGCCTCACTATTTAGAAGAGTATCTAGGTCTCTTTTGATTTCTGGATGGTCTTTCCCTTGGTACTGGCTTTCTGATACATTCCAGAAATATTCTAAGTTTTCAGAGAGCTCTCCCCTCTTCACAGTCATCTTGATCTTACAATCACATCACTTCCTACATCTCTACATCCCTCACTGAATTGTAAAAGCTGTCTGTTTCTATGAGAGATTCAGAGATGTAAGAGGAGCTGTGATCCCAAGGTCATGACAACAGGTTCACACTGAGATGGACAGAGCTCATATGCATCTTATTCTTGAAGAAGAATACTCATGGCCTGAGCACCTCTTACTCATCTCGTACTGTTGTTGCTTTGGTGATGTGTGAGTTTTGAAGGGGATGAATTCAAACCACAGAAGATGTTGCTCTTATTAATTGGAAAATTTTAGTCTGCTCAGTATGCCTTCTTCTCAGTGATCAACATGACTTTTCATGATAATACTCCCTCACAGACTCTTATCTTTGTCTTCTTGTCTCTGTCTGTCTCCTTGTCTCTCTGTCTCTTTCTCTGTCTTTCTGTCTCTCTGTTTCTGTCTTTGTCTGTATGTTTCTCTTTCTTATGTGTGTATATGTATGTATTTATTTTATATGTATGTACATATGTATGTGGAAACTGTAAATCAATGCTGGGTGACATATTCAATCACTATCTAACTCATTTTTTAGACAATATCTCTCATTGAACCTGGAGTTGTGCATGGGTAACTCTGGCCAGCAACCCCCTGATGGCCAGGCAGAAGCCCCTGTCTCCACCTACCTACACTAAGGTCACAGGCATCAAATGACCTCATGCTTGCACAACAGGTACTTTATTGAGTGAACAATGTCTGTAAGTCCACTCTCACACTTCTAGGACTGAAGTTAAAGGATGAAGACAAGAGTTCCAGAGGTAATACGTAAAGACATCTTTTAGCCAGTAATTTCCCCTAATTGCCTTTTGAGACTTCCCAACCTTAAAAGAATTAAGGAAAGATTCTTTTCAAATACATAAGGTACTTCCCCACATTATTACAGGTGAATGACAGGAGATAATGATAAATATTGAGCCCATTACTCTCCTATTTGATGTGACTTGTACAATGGAAGCAGTGTCCATCTCATGTGGTATGTTCCTCTGACAACTATCTCAGTATCAATCTTGTTTCAAGTGGAAGTCTTTGGTCCCTTTGAAGTTTGAGGCTTTCACAAATATATCCATGAAATAAGGTGGTTGGCAAATGGCCTAGGGTAGTCTAGTTTAGAGTTCATCCTAATTGCTATCATTATAGGAGACATGCCTTAAGAACTTTACTATTGGTATGCATCTTCCCTCTCAACAGCCCAACCTCTCCAGAGAGCCTAGTATAAGGATAAGTTCTTTGTGTTCTTTTTGCACAAGATCTTTTGTCCTCTGCAGGAGAAGATGTTACATAGAAGCATGTTAAACATAACATGCTTCAATAACAATATACATTTAAGGTTTAACAGATTTTCCTTCTCTTAACATCTTGCAAAAAATATAATACTTCATGGTAGGTTCAATGATATGCTTTAGAGCATTTGAATTTTTAAAATACACTCTTTGTATAAAAAAAGAGTCACTCTGGGAATGTGGTATTTAAGGTCCCAGGAAAACACCTCCACAGCACACCATATCAATGGCAACTTCTTCGTATATGAGCTGATGGAATGTTTTGTTAGAAACACTGTGTGACAAATGGAAATGAGAATATTTGTCATCAAAGATTTTCTGCTGCTTGTACAAATAGAGGAGATAAGGCTCATGACATTTATTCTTCTGTCTGCTAGGACAGGCAAATGTTTCTATCAGAGCTTCATCTTTACAGAGGTCTCTCCTATAGAGACATAACAACCTCACATGTCAGTTTAGCCACTGTAAATGTAAATGTGATTTTTTGCTGATAACATCAGTAATATTAATGAATTATTCTAGTATTAGACAGACATAGTGAAGAAAAAAGTTGAAAGTACAAAGTAGTTGTGTAATGGAATCATATGTGATTATATTTTTTCTGGGTCTCTGGATGACATGGTTTAGCTCTTACAAAGTCATCTGTAGCTATCTAAGAATTCAAGTCATATCTCAGAAGAAAGGACCGTTACCCATGGAGTTAGGGTGCATTAAAAGATAAGCATTTCCTTTTTATCTTCCTAAATTTAAAATGTGTAAGTTCTACTTTACAAACAATCCATTTTTTTTCCCAAATAAAATCATGTTTGAACAGGAAGGTAGTAAAGATTCCCATTTCAGAAAGGCAGCCAAGATAGTCAAAAGGGTAATTTTGTCTCCATGATGCAAATGGCCTGCTCAATTCCTCTGTATTAAAAACAAGGTCATTGTAATATGAATCATTTGAGGTATCTTTTGGTTTTAAAGGACAGGTTCAATTCAGGAAACTCTGTTGACCAATTACAATAGAAATTTTGTTTTTTATCTCATAATTTGATGCTATTTAATATTCAAATTTCACATTTTCTTAATATACATTTCTGTTCTTAACCACTTTGTAACTATAGTTTGAGAAACTGACTCGGATATTTGGAGTCCTGGCTATCTTGGCAGAAGTTTGGCAGCAAACGCTCAGATTAATTGACAAGAGTTAAATGAAAGGAATCATCTTGACTTATTTACTTGTACTTCTAAAAAAATTTCTGAAATTCAGTAATTTATGAAGAATTGCTATGGCTCATGGATCTGAGGCTGGGAGGTTCAAGGGAACTATGCTGGTTTCTAGTGACAGTGATACTTTTGTGTTGCATCGTCCCAGGACACAAGTGTGGAGAGCAGTGAGGTGAATGACTGAAGGAAAGGAGGGGGTCAAACCTGTCCTTGTATCCCACTCCCATGAGAGATCTGATCATGGTGTGAATCCATGTACAGTACCTCTGTCTGTTCTCAGTACTTCTTAAAGATGCTACCACTTGATGCCATCACAGCTGATTTAAACATAGAGAAGACATAGAACTACTAACGAGAATATAATAGTTTAAGAAGAGTGAGGTGGACATAGGGAATGAATGGGATGACATGATACTACTTTTCATGAAGCCATTGCTAGTCACAGGACTGAAGGTGCAATGCTGAGGTGACTTGTGCTGAGAATCTGGGGACAGTATGGAGCTGAGGTCTATCAAGACCTCAAATTGGTACTCATCATTGTCAGAAACATGAACAGAAAGAATTAAGAAAGGGAAGTAACACTCCACCTTGTTTGAATCCAGGAAAAGGCCACAAAGCAAGGAGCCTAAGCAATGCTATTTGCAGATGATGGTTGGGGTCACTGGGTCACCTTGGGTCCTGATCTCTGTGGTTGCCAGCATGTTCTCTGGTTCACCCAAGGCACCACTTTAGGAGACACATGAAGGACATGTCATTGTTCTTAATGCTTCTCATATCAATGCCAGCTCTTCTGTCATCTCTTGTATGTCCAACTGTTTATCTCAGTATGATTCCAGAGGACTGACTGCACCTTTACCCATGTGTGACTTTATGCTTATTTTTCTGAGCTTCTGTGATTCGTGCTATCACCACTTACTTTTACAAAAGTCTCCAATACTCTTATTGTCTTGTATATTAAAAACTACATCCTCATTGAACCCAAATGTCTCCATTCTTCACATCTGCATTGATTCATCTGAGCACTGTTGGGGAAACTATCACTTAGTCCAGATAACTGGCTTAAATTTGCCAAAGTGACCATAAACTTCAAATGGATACTTACTCAAACTAAAAAAGCAACAGCAAAGGAGTAACATTTAAAGAGTCTTTCTGATCACATGTAGCAAACTTCCAGAGGCAGCTGATCAACAGTGTTTCAGTACTGGGTTGGACTCTATGTCTTTCACATGTGGTTGCAGGACTGAGGCAGCACTGAAAGCATAACACCTGGATAGGCAGGATATTATGCTGTAAAAAGCTTCCTTCCTTCTACCATCCCTCTCTGGTTGGAGAGAAAAATGGTTCTTTCAAAGATGCGTTGTCCAGAACTGGGCTTATGTAAATGCTAAACCAGGATCTGAGTCTATCTCCCCTCAAATCAGATCTCTGCCAACTCGAGATATAAAATAGTGGTCAGTTAGTGAGGACATAAAGACAACATGTAACTAGGGAGGACACATGTCTGGTAGAAAGACATGCTTCTTCCCATGTCTGCCACACCCACGTATACACATGTACTGGGACTGAACTTGGTGGCAATGTTACAAGAGGCTGTAGCAAGGAGATAAGAATCGGAGATTTGGGAAACCCTGACAGAACATTACCCTCAACACTGTAAAGAAGAAAGAGAAATTCTGCCATAGAATCTAACCCTAGAGAAGTATCTATTCTTGCAGGAAATCTCAGTTATAAATCTACATATCTCCCATGTTCTGTCCTTCATTCAAAAGGAACACAATTCATTTACTAGCTTGTCTTTTTATATTGGTGATTGAACCCACAGCATCACCTGGGCCACACAAGCACTGTATTATTGTTCCTAAAGTTTGGCTGATTTATTTAAAGTAAACTCAGCATACATACATAGGAGTTCCAAATAATACCTGTGAATGCACCTGTTGACTTTTAATGTTAGTTACAGTGAGCAGCTAACATCTTACATTTTGTTATAATATACAGATTATCTATTGATCTTTTATACAGGTAAATATTTTAAAATGCTTTGTTAAAATCAATGACATCTAGAAGAGATAGTTGGATCCCTTTAAATGCTAGGCTGGGGGTCATCCATCCACTAGTGGCACATGCACTATCACTGCCATTTATCTGTTCTAAATGTTTACCAAACTACAATTCTTACTGATCTAAAGATGAGGCTAGAGGAAAGGCTGTTTTCTCCAGAGGCCTCTCAAGTGAGGGGATGAATCAGATCAGAGTGTGCCATCAAAGACAAGGCTCGTCACTTCTTGCAATAAGTGACTATCAAGTCAAAGTTACTTCCTCTCATGGCAAAGATTTGTAACCCAGAATTACATTGATCCATGTGCTGTGTCAGTGGCAGCAGTGAAATTCATAGTATTTTTTATGTGAAATACACTGTTTTATTGCATTAATTCACATTTAATGTGTACAGAGTAATAACCATAACGTATGATAACCAAAGTTATATATTTTCTTCAGAACATTCATTTACAGAGCTTTCAAAGGAGTCTGAGGAAATTAAAATATCAGTCAGTTTACCTGCAGGATATAGAGCAAAAGCAGAAAGCAATAAAATATCTTTTACAAACCACCCATTCCTCCCCACATAATATCCTTACCCCGGCCGATAAAATACAATAGTCATAACAGGGTACATATATTTTAACTATGATACACAAAACAAAGGTTTCTGAAGGGAAGGAAAATATACCCCCATCAGTAAAATTGTATTACACACATGATTACAAGCAGGAGGGTTGAGGCGAGGAGCAGTCAAGGCTGCAGTCCCCAGGCCCCTTTCCTGGTAACGGTCCACAGAAAGATGGCGCCCATAAAAGCAAGAAGTCTCGTATAAGAGGTAGCAGAGGCCCAGGGGATGTAGGAAATAACAAATGAACAATTGCCCAGAAAACAGAACAGGAATGAAAAATCTTGGCTATATTGAGGCTGAGAAAATAAAACAACTGAGTGGACTATAATGTCCTAAAAGCTGTGACAGGGAAACCAAGAAATGGCTGATTTGAAGTCAGTGAACAGAAAATGGTCCTAGTAATACTGAACATTACTGTCCTTTTTATAAGTATTTTTAAAAGATTTATTTTCTGTATGTATATGTGTGCATGAGGGAGTTGGATATGTCATGTGTGTTCTGGGGCCTGTGCAGGCCAGACGAGGGTGAATCTCTGCCCCTGGAGTTACAGGAGGTTGTGAGCCATCCGGTGAGGGTGCTTAGAACTGAACTCTGGCCCTCTGCAAGTGCAGTAAGTGCTCTTTCCCAGTGAGCTGCCTTTCCAGCCCTTCTTATAAGTCCTCTGACTGCCAATTATTCTACTCTAGCATGCAAATAAAATTAGTGTCCAATCAAGGCACACTCTGGACTAAATTCGTATTTGTGTCCTTCAGGAAAGCCTGCCACGCCCTGTGACACTACTGATTTTCCCCTCATTGAATCCCAATTGGTTTTATATATCACTTCTGCAGTTTACTAATTGAGTCATGTTTTGTGTATTTAGTTTTTATGAGATGTTTTCTCCATAGATAGATGAAAGATTGATATGACTTCTGCTTATCAGTGATTCCTATTCTAATTAAAACATATGAAGCAGCAATGTACCTACAAGTTGATACTTTAGTCATTGCCTCAAAATATTTTAAAGAATTCATGTCATAGGCATGTAATTTTATAATTTTATCCCCAAAGAGGCCTGCAACACCTGGAGTAACATGTCACCCGTGCTGTGTATGTGACACTGGGAAAGAGCATTCTCTCTTACTACAGGCACAGACAGTGGTCAGTGATGTCTCAGCATCAGCCCAAGTCTTCATTTCTTTCTTTTTCTTCTTACTTATTCTGTCACACAGTGCATCCTGGCTGCAGTCCCCTACTCCCCCACACTTCCCAGATTCCCATTTTACCTCCCCTTTTCCCCAGATCCACTGTTTTATTTAGTTATTATTTTTACCTTCAGAAAAGAGCAAGCCTCTGAGGGATATTACTGTAAAAAGAGCATTAATAAGATGCCATGAGACGAGGCACAAACCCTCCTATCTTCAAGGCTGGATGAGGCAATCCAGTAGGAGGAAAAGGGTCCCAGGAGCAGGCAAAAGATACTCCCATTACCACTGTTAGGCTTCCCACAAAACCCGAGCTAAATAAACCCTGCATGTATGCAGAGGACGTACAACAGACCTTTGTGGCCTCCATGGTTACTGCTTCAGTCTCTGTGAGATCCTATGAGCCCTGCTTACTTGGTTCTATGACTGTATTCTCTTGGTGTCCTTAATCTCTTTGGGTCATACTCCCTCTCTTTTTTGGGGTCCCTGAGAGCTCTGCTCAGTGTTTGACTGTGGGTCTCTGCAGATGCTCCCATAGCTGTTGGGAGGAAGCCTCTCTGATGACCACTGGCTTAGGTACCGATCTATGAGTATAGCAGCATATAGGGAGGAATCATTTTGTTGGCTTTTTTTTTTTTGCCAGTTGTGTTTGGTTCTACCCTTGGTCTCTGAGCCATCCAGCTTCTCAGCTTCTGGTTCCTGGCCTTCTAGCCAGTGTGGGCATGGGCTTGCTTTTGTTGCTTGGACCTCAAATTAGAAGTGTTATTATGTTGGCCAACCACTCAAGCTCTGAACCACCACAGCCCCAGCACATTTCACAAGCAGGACACGTGTGAGCTGAAGGTTTTGTGGCTGGGTTAGTGTTCCAGTTCCACCACTGAGAGCCTAGTCTGCTTACAAAAGATGAGTGGTTTAGTCTCCCTACCCTCCTTTACTAGGAGTCCTCACTAGGGTCACCTTCTGGGTTCCAGGAAGTTTGCACTCCAGTAGGTTTCCATACTGCCCCCTAGATGCCCACCCATTCCAGTCATCTCTCCCTTTGTCCCTCTCTTCCTCATCTGATTTCTCCTGTTTCTAGACCTGCCCAAGATGGCTCAACTTGCAAAGGCTAGGCTCCCAACCAAAACTATAGTCTTCATTGAGAAACCTCATAAGCACTCATTTGTTTCTTGACTATTCATGTCAAGTGAATGCACAGGACAGCATTAGCTTTCCTAACAATGCACTTTGAAATTTGGTGACATAGATTTGCATACCTATGAATATAATACACATAGAAGCATATGCTTATGTTGCTCTGTTCATAGCATTTCCTCTTTTGTACTTTGAATGTGGACTGTCCTTAAAGGATGTGTCACCATAGATGTGGGAGCTGCTTAATTTTGATCATCAAACTCATCCCCCTCCCTCCTGCATTCACAGCTGACTATATTTTTGGTGTTGCCTAGCCCCTTTGTGTAGCTGCCCCAGTTAGTTCTAACCAGTAGAGGGCATGAAAGTTTCTCTGTTTCTCCCAGTAAAAGTCATGGAAAGCACTTACATCCCTTTCTCCTGGTCAGGAGTATGTTGGTGACCACAGTGACTGTGGAATCAAGTGTGGAAGGTACTTGTCACACCTTAAGGGCTTTGAGGAGCACACCTACTAAAAACTGACCCTGCCATTAAAAAGCTCACTGCACTGGGCTGAGACATGAGCAAAAAATTAGTTTCCTTGTACTCATACACTGAAATTCTGGTTTGTTGTTGGCAGTTATTAGTTCAAACCTACACAAACCCATAGAGATAACAATGTTCAGGGGCAGAGTAATTATCATGACCAGAACCATTACATTATTTATCATGTCTGACAGGCATTAAAATAGTCAGCAGCTTTTGTTAGTATATTGGTGACTGCAGGGGCTCAGTCCCAGCCAGCAAGCAGTGCACAGATGTGGGTGCTTGGCAACTATGCTAACATTCTCAAATCATTTTTATTGACTTGGTTCTCTTTGGTGATGTTTGAAGATGCTAACTTTTACATATCTTCACAGTCACTTAGGGATAGAATTGTGATTTTCCCAGTTAGTTGGAAACATAGTTAGAGGGGTCATGGCTGCTAGTCCCAGTTTAACTCCTGACATAGGAGCACATTTGCAAGTTTTTGCAATGTTCAACAATATTTACTGGTTTTGTTTTGTGGGTTTTTTGCTTTTACTACAACTGCATATATTGTTAATTTTGACATTTTGTTAACTTTTGTTGGAATTTGAATTCTCAGAATTTTGAGAGATATATAGTTGGCTATAGTTTAGTGCTAAATGACTAAAGAGATAGCTAACAGAAAATGTATTTTTGATTGCATGAGTCACCTATTAGCTCTGTTAGTGTATTATGAGTATGTTTACACTTAGACTATATTCTGGAAAATGAGTAAAATTATTGTTCTTTTAACCTATATCAAGTGTATATGCTTATTAGTAATATTGATAACTTTTTATTTAAAGAAGTAACTGGTAGATTTCAAAACTAATACTTTTAGAGTAATTTCTCTGTGCCTTTGTGTGTAGTTTTTGACCATTTCTGTTTCTTTTTCTGCATCTTATACACCTGCACCATTTAAATATGACTCTGAAGGCTGTTTGTCTTTCTGGGGTTGGTGTACAACAGAATGGTGAGCTGCTTAAGTGGGATCATGGCTGCTAGTCCCAGTTTAACTTCTGACATAGGAACATTTGCAAATTTTTGCAAAGTTCAATAATATTTACTGTTTTTGTTTTATGTTCTTTTTACTATTACTACAGCTGCACAAATTGTTATTCGTGACATTTTGTGAATAAGGAAATAGTGTTGAAGGGAATAAGGGGTTAATTGTGAGCATTAAGTAACTGGTAGGGCTGGGTAAGGTTCTATGACATTTACCAGTAAGTCACTAACTTTTGGGAGGTGACTTTTCCATACACACTTGTTATGGTATTCATCCGAGAATGCCAGATATCCTCATCACCATTGCCCTCAATACCACCATTACTATCATCACCATTGTTACCCACTATGCATCACTATTTATTAGCAAAAAAAAAAAAAATCCCCAACTAAATGTAACAGCATACAAAAAGCATTGATTTTCATACTTCTTTTTTATTCATGTCTATGAGTATATGTCTCTGTATATGTCACATGAGGACAGATGCCTGTGGAAGCCAAAGGAGGCATAGATCTCCTGGTGCTGAATGAAGTTACAGTTGTGAAATGAACTCAGGTCCTTTGGAAGAGCAGCAAGTGTTCTTAACCACTGAACCAGCTCCAAAGAGCATTTCTATCAGATACCTGTAGAAGAGTTAAGATGTGACATTCCCTTTGAGAACTCTCAGCACCACAGCCAACGGTGGTTTCTAATAGTGGTCATTGACCAAACAACAAGGGTTGAGCATGTTGGAGAACTTGTAAGGTCTTCCTGTCTCATATCTGGTCCATGGAAGACTATCCTTGAGAGATATCTGCATTATAGTCCTTGGAATAGGCACTGAATGCATCAGTCCCTGCCAGGGAAGATGTTCAAGTTTTCTGGAGAAAAAGATTGAGGCAAAAATGTAACAAAAATGTAACCCAAATATACATTTCCACGTTTTCCATACAGGGTCAGGGACAGCTAGAGAGGAGCCAGTCACTGTGGTTGAAATTTTGCCCAAGAGATAGATGACATATGTTCTGGGTAGTGCCAGAGAAGTCTTTCTTACATGAGATTCTAGATTTTGAGCTCAATTTTACTCATCCCTGTCAGCCCTTGTTTTGCTCAAAAATATTCAGTCATGGTGTCTTGAATCACATGAAGCATAATAAAACCTTGCACCAATGTGAGATGTCCTTTTTCATATGAGGCATGAGCATTTAGAATTGAGAAGGAACAACATGTCCCATTTACCATTAACATTCTACCAAAGAAGGAACTCCATAAAGATTTTTTAATAATTTTATTACACACATACAGTGCATACACACATTCACGGTTTCCAGGTCACAGTACACATGTGGAAGTCAGAGGACAGCTACAAGTTGTCAGGTTGTTTTCCACCTTGTACGTCACCCAAAATCTTACTCATGTCATCAAGCTTCACAGCAAATGTCTTTACCCACTGTGATATCTCATGTCACCATAATTTTATGGAGACATCATATCTCCATAATAACCTGTTAAACTAAATTCAACACAGTGGTGTCTAAATTAATCACACAGTTGCTGAGGGAGAATTAAACTCACAGTGACAACTGTCATTAGTTACACCTTTCTATGAAAGAGGGTCAATGTAAAAGGCAGCAACTGCTGCAGAAGGGAAGCTCTGCAGTGAAGAGCACTGGCTGGAGGGAAGCTCAGCAGTGAAAAGCACTGGCTGGAAGACAGCTCTGCAGTGAAGAGCACTGGCTGGAGGACAGCTCTGCAGTGAAGAGCACTGGCTGGAGGACAGCTCTGCAGTGAAGAGCACTGGCTGGAGGACAGCTCTGCAGTGAGGAGCACTGGCTGGAGGACAGCTCAGCAGTGAAGAGCACTGGCTGGAGGGAAGCTCAGCAGTGAAGAGCACTGGCTGGAGGGAAGCTCAGCAATGAAGAGCACTGGCTTGGGGCCAGCTAGGGAGTGAAGAGCACTGGCTGTTCTTACAGAGTACCTTAATTTAGTGTCCAACACCCATATTTTGGCTCACAGTTGTCTGTAGCTCTATTTCCCTGGAGTCTAACACTAACTTCTGGCTTCTGAGGTCACAGTGCGTGAACATGACACACAGACAAAATACTCATGTACCTTAAATAAACAAAATAAATCTTTAAAAGGCAACAACTGAGTGAAAGGAGGGCACCATAGGCCTTCCAGGGCATTAGTCTTTTCTCACACACTCTTCAGTACGTTAAAGACTACACCATTCAGGGCAGAAGATAGTGTTTTGCCTCTGTCTGGGCTAGAAGATGACTCTCACAATGGGTAGCAGTTGTCTGCAGGCACCTGTGGTAGATATCCAGGAACCTATTCTGTTCTTCTAGAGGACTTTGCCCTTCAAAGCCTGCCCTGTCATTTATGTACGCAATGCCCTGACATTAGCACCCCTGGAAACATCAGTGAACAAATGATGAACCGGATGGATGTCCATCATTGGGTAGCTGCTGCGCCATGCGCCATGCGCCA
This sequence comes from Rhynchomys soricoides, assembly GCA_019843965.1. Lineage (NCBI taxonomy): Eukaryota > Metazoa > Chordata > Mammalia > Rodentia > Muridae > Rhynchomys > Rhynchomys soricoides. The sequence continues at coordinate 1,749,926 of JADRCH010000268.1, forward strand.
TGTGCCACGCGACTGGCATGGCTGTCCAGGTTCTCCCAGCTAGGGTAGCACAGAGGCAACTTCCTGGTCATTTGCTCTGACTTTGCCTTCTTTTCTGCTTTATACTTTCTCCTTGTTGCCGAGCCTCCTTCTGGCCCCTCCGACCTCAGACTACACATTTGCCCACAGTATCACTTTTCTTTCTTTTGTTTCACTCTCAGCATGAGATGCAGCTTCTGGTCACTTGCTGGAAAAATTGGATGGAAGAAAACATGTGTGTCAAAAGACAGCAGCCACACTGGGTTTACAATTTTTATATAGATACATTGTATACATTCAGGCTAAAACTAATAATTATATAAAATTACAATAATGTCCCTAATCTCTTTTCTTCACCTGCCAATGCCCTTACCCCATTGCTGTCCAAGTTCTGGAGACCTTGTTCAAGAAGTTGGATGTCGTTGTAATTGATCATGTGCCCTAGTCATGATCTATAGTTCAGGCTGGCCTAGAGATTTCCGGGCATCCAAGGCTGGTTTCAAACTTGCAACAACCTTCCTGCCTCAGCCTCTTGGGTGATAAAACTGTGCATGTCAGCCCCATGCCTGGCTTCTTCTGGTTTTGTTTTCCTTTTGTTCCTCTTGCTACAGCCCTCATTATTTGGGGACTTAAATGCCTTTCTGGCTCTCACATTTCCTGTATTTGCTTGTTTTACATTCTCAACTCTTTTACTTCCATTAAATATTAAGAAATAGTTCTGCAACTCTTTTTCAAATTCTGCTATTGTGTTTTAAACGTGATATTATTTGGGTGATTAAGTCCTGTAGTCAGAATTCCTGGTGTGTAGCATCTAAATAAATGTACTTTCTGTAGAGAGTGTGAAGGATGAATGTATGGCCGTGGAGTAGAGCCTCCTATGGGCGGGGCCAGTGCTGATGCTTCTACTTCCTGGCCTGTCCCAGCCCAATCAACTGTTACTTTCAGTAGTAATGGTAGCACCTGCCAGCATGCTTTTATGGAAATCAGAATTAATCTTGTTAATTTTTTAAAGATTTATTTTTTGATCCCCCCGGTGCTCCTGGAAACTGGACCACCAACCAAAGAATTTTACACATGGAGGGACCCATGGTGCTGGCCACATAAGTGGCAGAGGAGGGCCTTGTTGGCCATCAGTGGGAGGAGATGCCCTTGGGCCTGAGGGTATTAGATGCCCCAGTATAAGAGAATGGCAGGGAGGGATGACGGGAGTGGGTGGGTGGGAGGGGAAGCACCCTCATAGAGGCAGGGGAGGGGGATGGGATATGGGGTTCCAAAGGGGACATCTGGAAAGGGGAAAACATTTGAAATGTAAATAAAGTATAAAAAAACAGATTTACTTTTATTTATGTACACATCGGTGTCTCTGTGTATACTTGAGTACAGGTGTCAACAGAGGCCAGAAGTGATTCTTCTCCATGGAATCAGAGTTGCCTGCAGCTGTGTGTTGCCTGGCATGGGTGTTGGCAACTGTACTCAGGTCCTCTGCAAGAGAAGTATGAGCTTTTAACTGCTGAGCTACCTCTCCAGACACCTTCTAGTTATTTCAAACAGAGGGCATATCTTAGAAAAGTGTTGGAACGACTGGAGATTAGAGAAGACATTGCTCAGAGATTAGAAGCAGAAAATAAGCCTCTGAGCTCTCATAGCAGAAGGGAGAAAGGACATCAATTTCATGACACCACCAAGACTGCGATCCTGGTGGGATGAAGGGGCCATGAGTCCCACCATTGCTTTGTGTGTGTCCTGGAGTCCTGACACTGCTGTACGTGCAGCCGTGATCCCTGTTTCTATGTTGTTGCTACCATAACTGTGCCGCTAACACAGCACCTCAAGGTCACCTGCAATAGTGTGCCATTATCTTTGTGACTGCAGCTGCTGTACTTAGTCACTGATTCCCTGAGGTATCCTGTTGCCTGTGTTTCCAGAGTTAGAAAAGAAAAATGGGTTCTGTCTTTCTCCTCAACCAACATCTTGAGAAGGTGAGTGGAGACTCCATGGAGCCATACAGTCAAGAAAGCTTGGGTGATCCTGCTTCTGACATAGATACAGAGCTGATTCATGGGCAAATTGCCAACATGTTTATTTATTCTCCACTAAGAAGTAACTAGACTGTACCTACATTATCTCACTTAATCTTCACAACAGCCATGCAAAGTAGGTACAGGGAGTCTATTTGCTAAGAGAGAAAGCAGACTCGGAGTTGACCCATGAGCCTAAGACTGCATGGCTACAAGTTAACAATATGGATGTATTGGGGATCATTCTGATTCTAAATCTTGAGCTATAAAGAATTTTGTTCCCTTAAAGGCCTCTGGAGGGGGCATTTATTTGTAATTTGTTTGTTGGTTATTATTTTACATTAATCTGTTTTGTGTATGCATGCCCATGTGTGGGAGCATCCATATACCATACATAAAATCAGACAATTCTGGGGAATCTAGGGTATTTAAATAAGGTCAGCAGGCCTGGTAGCAAAGGTCTTTACCTGTTGAGTTATTTCATTAGACTTTACTATCTATCTATCTATCTATCTATCTATCTATCTATCTATCTGTCATCTATCTATGGACAATGTTTCATGTGCCCAGATGGGCCTTTTGTATATAGCTGAGACTGACCTTGAGTTCTTTTACCTCCCAGGTACTAGGTGTACTAGTATGTACCACCATGCCTAGCTGGGAGCTACTCTTCCTGTTCCCAGATGCTCTTGGCAGGTACAACCATCCTCTCCATTGGTCATCCCTGCCATTCTTCTCTCTGTCAGCTTAAGGAATATTCCTGTCGCTTTCATGATAAGCCTTCTTCTAAGTGACTGAAAGACCTTCTTGATATCACCACCCTGTGAGCTAACAGCTCTACCACCACCTGGAAAGTGGTATAATGTCATCTTCTTTATGTCTCTGCCGTGTGCTATAGACTAGGAATCTGCATGTTTAACCAGAGCTCTAGCAGATGTTCATGCTCAGTAAAGCTTGAAGATGAGCACCACATAGCCATACCTCCGTCCTGTAGGGAGTATATCCTTTCCTCTGGGAGAGGGAGAAGACATCAGATTGGCAGTCAACCCTGAGCTGTGCTTGGGATTCTGCTCCTGGTGGCTGTGCTCTCCCTCTCAGACAAGTTCAGGATAGCCCTCACACTCCTTGTTTACCTGACTTTCCTTCAGGGGCCACCCTGTTAATCCACAATCTGGCCTGCTTGGGGATAACTTTTTACAAGGCCAGTGTGTCTGAGTTTACAAGTCCTGTGCCTCCTGTAGACCTGCAGTATTCTGGGAAGATGATCCAATTGTGGCTATACCTTCGCTGAGGACAGTGGAAGGCCTTTCCATCCACCAGCAGGGAACTGATCACATCGGAGCAGACAGCCTTCCCTTTAACAACCCTCACTCTATCTGATCACATTCCCCATCCTGACTGATGAGAAGCAGATGGCTGTGTACCAGCCAGCAGAGAGGGAACACGTTCCCCACATGCTCTAATTGCCTTCATGTCTTGTTCTATTGCCTGATACACATGGAATTCTGCCTCTGCATCACGCTTGCTTGTCTATCACAGAGGATGAGAACTAGCCCATGGGGTCACCTTCACTCAGTTCCTGAGAGCCACTGCCCAAATCCAAATGTTTAAGAACTTATTATGAGAAGACTGTTCAAGGAAGTAAGTGTCTTGTTTTCAAGCACTACATCAACGTCCTGTCTGCTTTTTGAATGCCTCCTCGATTCTCACTGGATTTTATTAGTCATCCTTGTTCTCCCTTGATTTAATTTATTTGTAGTTACCTCGAAGATTGTATTAACAGATATTCTTCCTCATAATTTATTAGCAACATTTTTTTTTAGTAGTTCTTGGACTGACATGGTAAGAAAAATGGAGTGAGCAGTTGTACCCAGTGTACTGCACAGGTCTGATTCACTGTTCCCTTAACCCCTTATTTACCTTCTCTTCCCACGGTTAGGAGCCAAACAAGCAAGGTAACATTTGGGTTTAATAAGATACGTCTATTACTTGTGATTTATAATTTTATACTTTTGAAAACAAAACCAATAAAAATAGACATAAAACTTAGTTGATGTCATTTGCAGAGGTCCTGGATTTTATGTTAGCTGCTGTGGCATACGTTATAATTTGGGGCAAATTAAAAGGATATGGGAAGAGAATCAAAGATCAGTGGCTCAGTTTTGCCCTCTGTACAGCTTCAAGGATGAGACTAGACCAAGTAACCTTTAGTTTGTAACAGACAATTTAGGGCTGTTCTTTGGAGTATTACTGTCTCTTTGTATCATAGTACTTCAAGACTGGGTTGCATGAAAGGCTATATGCAGCCAGAAATACTAAGCAATTGTCCTCTGTTTTGGTAGGTATATTTGTAGGTATTTTTGTAAGTATATTTGAATGGTTCCACTTGTTTTGAAATACCACATGCACCCATGGGGTGGTGGGGCTTACAGGCACTGTATTTGCCTTCAGCATCACACTTATGACACCCTGACTAGTCCCATGCAGAGGTGCAGATGCCTCTATAACTAGTCATCCTCTTGGCAGCAGTGCTCACAAACTCCCTCTCTTTGTGACCATGTGCAAAAAGCAGTCATAGCTTTGGGGATTCTCCTTAGAACCAGTGAATGCCTTTCCCTCCAAAGTATATAAAAAAATAATTGACCTTTTTTTTTCCTTTCTGGCTTTTTGGTGTTGTCTAGATTATCTAGCTCCAAATAAAATGGTAATTCCACAGCAAAGAGGTTTCCTTCGTTCTTTTCCTTGCTGTGTTCCTGGTGCTAGATGAATGGTTACTCATGGTCAGTTCCTCATGAATTACAGAAATGAATGAAAATGGAGAAATAGACAAATTTAGCATTATTGCCTAAGGAGAGTATACGCCTGAATAAATTAGACAGTGTAATAGCCTGGGCAAATTGGGGTTTGTGCATTCTTTCCGTCCATGGAATTTCAGATGAGAGCATTCTTAATTTCCTGCCTTGTAGGTGAGCCAATGTTAGTTATCTAAGTTGGTGCCTTTAGTGTTAGGGTAAACAAAATGCTTTACTCAACCTAATTCTGCTTAATTTATGTTTATCAGGTTTTTTAAGTTCTTAAGGGTGAAAATCGAGACTTCCTTGCTGTCTTTGAGATGAAGCTCAGGTCATGACCTTGGTAGACTTGCTCCTGCTTCCTCCCTCTCAGCTCTTCCTTCCTCCACCTCAGCTCCTCCTTCCCACCCTTCCTCACTCTCTTATCATGGATCTAGATGAGTTTGAGTGCATCTTAGCTGAAGCATGGGAGGGAGGGAGAGAGAAGGCAGAGGCTCTGCCAAGTGGCTTTTCCTATTACAGTAGTGCGTCAGATAAAGACTATGACTCTGTTGTACTTGCTCACGAGTTGTAAAAATAAAAATAAGAGAGCAAGCTTCACCCCAGTGTCTGTGGAGTCTCAGGACAGGAACACCAACTTAACGGTGGTCCACGTAGGGTGCTTATATGCAGTGTCAGGTGACACTTAGCATTAATGGATGGACATTATTAACTTCTGTTCTTGACTTGCCTTTTACTCCCACAATCAAGCAAACTGTTCCTCCACAGGCTTCCAGTGACACACCCAATGTGGGACAGTTATGTTTCCTTGGTGCAACTGGTTTTTCATTTCAAAAATCCTTTTGATATTTTCTGCTGCATTTCCTGACCACAGCAGGGACTACATCTGCGACTAAAGTAACAGCCAATTCCTCTTTCTAAGATTAGTTCTCAAGCTTCCAAGCAAAGCATGTTTGTTGGGATGGTTGACTTTCTTCCTGTGAGGGTTTCAGTTGAGGTGTAAGGCTGATGTAGGCTCAGGAGAGCATTTCTGCAATTTATAAATATTTGTAAATGAAACTGATTGGAGGGGAGCAGATAGACAGGTTACTCTCTGAGGGGCTTCTCCACCTTCTGACAGAATCCTACAGAAGCCTCTCAGTTGGGAGCAGTTAAGCGCAGGCACCTCCCTACCTCTGCAAATTCCAGAAGTGAAAGAAACACATCTTAGTAAATTTTCTCACAAAATAGATGAGGAATGTTTTCATGAAAACATTGGAATGGGCCCTGAACATACACGGCAGTGTAGGACACAAGCAATTAGGGAGAAGCCTTTCCCACTCTGAGGCAATGTGATAGTTAGACAGAAGGTAAAGAATGTCTCTGCCTGTTACCTCTGAGCAGCCTGACACAAACAAGCTGAGTACAGCTCAGCCAGCCACCAGTCAGGGTATCAACAACCTTGGAGTGTGAGGATTACCAAATGTTTAAGAAAGCTATGTCCTCAAAGAGAGAAGATGGAACCTGACAAGCTGGTCCATGAAAGGATTGCTAAATCTAGGTCTAGTTATCACTCTCCCAGGTAATCTGGTAAGGCTACAGATCTTGCAAATGCAGAATTACCTTTGACATTATCTTTGGAAAGCAGAAAACAGTCACCTGCAGAATACTTATACAGTTAAAATTATTGAGAGAAAAGGGGCCAGTGGAAGGCGGGGACATTTAAAAGAGCAGCAAAAAAGAGCAAAATCCAGTTACATAAACATGAAAATGTTATAGGAAAACCCATTCTTAAGTATGATAACTGAAAACACTAAATAAACCAAGAGCCAAAACTCAGCCAGCAATGGTGGTCATTCCCTTAGTCCGACTCCTAAAGCTGTGGAAGGGACTGTGCACATCCAGGAATTAAAGATGAGTTTGGGAGGCATCATCAGATTCTGTCTAAAACAAACAAACAAACAAACAAAAGCATATTAAGAAAAACTCTTCTAGAAATAAAAAAATAGATTCAAGATTTTTTATAAAATTAAATTCTAGTAGTAGTTTTATGTGACAAGTTATCCCTAAATATAATTGTCCACATAGAACAGAATCTATTCTTCCTAGCATAAATAATAATAAATCACACATAAAGACTTAAAACCAAAGGCTGGAGAGACAGCCTATTAGTTAAGGGCACTGGCTGCTCTTCCCAAGAAGCTATGTTTGATTCCCAGCAACCACATTAGAGCTAACATCATTTGTAACTCCAGTTCTGTGGTGTACAATGCTTTCTTCTGGACTTTGTGGGCACTAGACACACAAATGATGTACAGATATACATGGAGGCAAAACACCATCCACATAAATAAAAATAAAAGTTAATTAAAAACAGACAAAATTAAAATACAATTTTGTTGGAGGGCAATTAGAAAGAAAGCTCTATGCCTTGAGATAGACTTAGATTTCTTTAAAAACACATTATTTTTTAAATTTTATTTTAAGTATATGTGTATATGCCTCTGTGTATGCATTCACATATGTGCAGTGTCCTTGGGGGCCATATGAGGGCTTCAGATCAATCTGAGTTGAGTTACAGGTAGTTGTGTATGGGGGTGGGAACAATTCTCAGGTCCTCTTACGGAGTCTTAACTGTGGTACTGTCTCATCAGCACTGCCCAGGATCCCTTAAAGTAGAACCCCACACTGAAGTCTCCAGGCCGAAGTTACCAGTTAGCCATTTCTCCAAAGTGCTTCTGTCTGGGCAATGAATGCCTGAATGCACACTCACAGACCCCTCCCTTCCATGGATGTGGCTTTAAACTTATGCAAATTATGATAGATGACATGTATTTTGTGGGCTTTGCTTTTAGTTTTTGTTGGTTTGGTTTTGGTTCACATAATAACATGGTTTAGTGATTTTTTTCACGTGAACACATACTGTTGAACTGCATTCTTTGCAGTGACATAATATTCCATTATTTAATATGTCACATTAGTGACACATTTGTATAACTAGTTTGAGTTATTCATACATTCAGAAAATAAAGTATTATTTGTCAGATTACATATCTCTAAATTTCATATCATAGACCATGATGTATATAATATATATGGAGCGTTTTTTCTTTCTCAGGCTTGTCCTATTGTTTGGTTAGTCAGCATAGTCTGAGGAGCAGAACTCAACTTCAGACTCTTTTTCCTCATCATCTCAATTCTGCTTGTGTCAATTCAATTTGCCAAATGATTTTCTATTTCAGATATTTGATTTTTCATTTCTAAGATTTCTATTTGTCTTTGGTAACTTTCTTTTCTTATGCTAAAAGTCCTACCTTTGCAATACTTATGGCATTTTTTCTGTCTCTCCATATATATGTGCCAGGAGCCAGCCCCAGCATTCAGACAGGTCCTAGTGGAGGACACAAGGAACAGGCAGAGGGGATCACCCAGGATGTTTCTTTATTTATACAGATTCTACAAATAGCAAATTTGTTATTTCAAAAGAAATACAGATAATATTTTGTCCATGGACAAGTGTTACAAGTAGAGAGAGAACAGGTATTAATCAATCTCTAATCATTGTAGACTACATAAGCATTTATGGCATATGAGATTCTATTCTTCAGCAAAGTGAAACGTTAAACAGATATATAAAAACCTGAGTCCATCTAGACAAGTTCCCAAGCCTTGCAGCAGTTGGCATACAACTTGTGACTTAGCCTAGTGTACATATTTGAAAGCTCTCCCAGTTGCAGGCTGACTTATTCTATTTAGTTGTTTTCTCTTTGCTTCAGTTAAAATACCTCACTGAAACTTAATGTGAGCCATTCTCCTTACGATTGGCAAACTCTTATATTTCTTTATATCATATCATCTCTATCTATCTATCTATCTATCTATCTATAATCAAAAGATGTTTTAGGTAAACTAACAATGTTATTTGGTTTTCATTTTTCTGAGGGTAATGTCTTGTATGCGGCATGTAAGAAGAAACCTGTACTTCTGTTGGTGATTTGTCACCAACTCTATTTTCCGCCAGTTTGCTTAGGAACAAGTGTGCCAAGAGAACTGAGACTATCTAACTTTTTTGTGCTTTTCACAATCTCCATGGCAAAGAAGACTCCAGAGTAGGGCCAGATAAAGTTACTTCTTTGAGAGCAGAAATACTTTTCTGGGGGAAATGACATGAGTGAATCATAATGTATGAAGTGCCCCACAAATGTAGCATGTAGAGATCAGAAACCCAAGGTGAAAGACAGAACAATGGTGAAAATAGCATCCAGCTCAGCTTTGCTGGACTGTGTGAGACAGCTGTGCTGTTCATGGCTCTAGCCAGTTTTCACTAGTCATGGCTGCGCCATCTATCTGTACACACACACACACACACACACACACACACACACACACACTACATAATGGGCTAATAAAATTTGGATTAAGTTGTGGGTTTCCTTGTTACATTATGTTTTCTTTTGAGATTGTCTTGGTTCTGTTTATTTTTCCTGAGGGTTACATCCTGAGCATTGTGAATGTTCTGTTGGTGATCCTGTATTAGCTGCTTTTGTATTGCTGTCATGAAACAACATGAACAAGGCTACTTATTAAAAAGAGTTTAATTCAGCTATGGTTTCAGAAGGTTAGAGTCCACAATGGCAGAGTAAAGGCAAACTAGAACTGAATGAGTACATCTTGATCCAAGATCAGGAAGCAGAGAGGGCACATTTGGAACAACAGGGGGCTTTTAAATCCAAGGTGCCCCCCACCCCCATGACACATATTCTTCATTCCCACACCCTTACTTATTAATCAAACTGCTCTACCAGCTGAGGACCAAGTATTCAAACACATGAACCTATGGGACTGTTCTCTACTACTACTACTAGAGTAGACCACCACTACTCTAAATTCTGTTACATTCTTTAAAAAACATCGCTATATTTTACAACAGGGTTAACCTCTGACAGAGTGGGAAGCAAATCAGACACATTCAGTTCTTGCTGCACACTGTACATATGAATCAAGTTAGGGTGAGCCAGAAGCAGGGACAGACTTATTGTTCAGAACTCAGGTGTTACTCACTGTAAGATCCCCACTATACTTTACAATGGCTGTTGTCCCAGACTCACTTTTGATTCTTCACACAGAAACATTGCAATGATATTTTATTTTTTCAAAATGTATTTCTTTATACAGAAGTTATTTTTTAAATGTAGCATACAGGATGACGAGTTTCATTGTGGCCTTTTCAAACATTATGCTTTGTTCTCATTCATTCTTTGTACTTCCATAGCACAGTTCACTGTGCCCCTCTTGTTGGCTCCTCCATCCAAAAAGACTCTCATTCCTCTTTTCTGTTGGGTATCTTCTAGTATCCTCTCTCTTGTTTCCTTCCATTATACCTCTCCCTTCCCTTCCATAATCTCCTTTCTGCATCATTCTCTCTCTCTCTCTCTCTCTCTCTCTCTCTCTCTCTCTCTCCCTCCCTCTCTCTCTCTCTTTCTCATACACACACACACACACACACACACACACACACACACACACACACACACCTAGACCATGCATGTGATATTTGTCTTTTTGAGTGTGGTGGTTTGAATAATCTTGGCCCAGGGAATGGCACTCTTAGGAGGTGTGGCAATGTTGGAGTGGGTGTGCTCTTACTGAAAGACATGTGTCACCATGGGAGTTGGCTTTGGAGGTCTTCTCCTATGCTCAGGTTTCCCCACACTGTGGACGAGAGCTTCCTCCTTGCTGCCTGAGAATGCCTGTCTCTCCTGGTTGCCTTTGGATCAAAATGCAGAACTCACTGCTCCTTCTCCAGCACTGTGTCTGTCCACACACCGCCATGCTTCCTGCTAGAATGATAATGGACTAAACCTCTGAACTGAAAGTCAGTCTCAATTAAATGTCTTTTATAACAGTTGCCTTGGCTATGGTGTCTCTTCACAGCAATAGCAACTGAGACACTGAGTCTGCCTTATTTCTTTGCATACTAATCATCATTTAATGGCATATTTCTACAGGATATTTTTGGTCCATGCCATAATCTTGGCTGATATCTGTTCTCAGGGGAAACTTGCAAAACTAGAAAATTTATCCCCACAAATTTTCACCTGCCTATTTTCTGTCTAAGTGGCAGTGCTATGTTTCTAGGCAAATATCTTTTCTCTCCTATTAATTTTTTAACTCTGTAATTTGAAATTTGTTTGGCAGTTACAGTCATTAATTATAGCAGAATCAGTCTTCAAAACTTTTTTTGTGAGACTCTCCTAATTATATGCTTTGATAAAGTCAATATGAGAATTAAGAGGCTGGCTGTCTTTCTCTCTCTCTCTCTCTGTGTATGTAGTGTGTGTGTGTGTGTGTGTGTGTGTGTGTGTGTGTGTGTAAGAGAAAGTTGAGGACACTCTAAACTTTTGCCTTCTGTAGTGGTCTACCAAGAATTCAAGCACCAATAGTACTCTGGTAATGGCTTGGGTTACTGAGTAGGTGATTCAGTTCATTGTAAGTGCTACATCAGGTGACACATCAACATTATAGTTCCATTTCTTGGTAGTAGTCATTTTATTGCTGATAGTACACAACGGGAAACATGTTCTCATCCTGATCCACCTGGAAGCAGGAGCCAACAGGCACCTGCTGATATTGCATGCTTTTAAGTTACACACAAAGGTAGACATAAGAAAGCTGTCTCTAGGGGGGTTTCCTTCAATATCTCATTCAACAAGACTAACAAAATCAGGATTAGGATGAAGTCACACAGACATCAGCTCCATTTATATCAGTTGTCTAGTTACTGGATAGCATGTTCTCAGGTCCCTGTTTTCAGTATGTTACGAAGTCTGTGATTAGTGACAATGCTATTCTTTCTCTGTGCCTACAGCTCTGGATAGGTTGGAATCAATGAACTTAATGATTCTGTCTCATCTCTGTCTCTGACTCTCTGTCTCGGTCTCTCTGTCTGTCTGTCTGTCTGTCTCTCTCTCTAGTCTCTTGTTGAATAATTCTGACTGCAGTTTCCCCTTCTCTACTCTCCTCCTAGTTTCCCCACCATCTCCCTCTTCTGCAGAGCACTCCTCCTCTGTTTTCCTTCAGAAAAGAGTGGATCTCCCAGGGATAGCAACCAAAGTCAGCATAACAAATTACAATAAAACCAGGCCCAAACACTCCTATAAGGGCCAGTGAGACAATCCAGTAGAAGAAAAAGGACCCAAGGGTAGGCAAAAGAGACAAAGATACCCCAACACCTACTGTTAGGACTCCCTCAAAATACCAAGTTACACAACCATAACACATTTGCAGAGGACCTAGTGGAGATCCATACAGGCTCTGTGAACCCCTATGATGGGCTGTGGTACTATTGGTATCCTGGTCCCTTATGCATCCTACAGTCCTTCCCCCTTTTCCAAGAGGTTCTCTAAGCTCAAAAGGAAAAGACATGATAAAAACCTACAATTTAGACTCTCTACACCAAATATTTGGCTGTGGGTCTCTGCATCTGCTCCCATCAGCTGCTAGATGAAGCCTTTCTAATGATGATTGGCTAGGCACTGAACTATGTGTATAGTATAATATAATCATGATACTCTTCTTTGACTTTTTCTACATTAGGTCTCTGGGCTGTCCAGCCTCTGGTTCTTGGTCATCCAGGAAATGTTGGGCATGGTCTCACTTTTGTGGCATTGCCTCAAGTTAGACCAGTCACTGGTTAGCTATTCCCACAAGTTCTGTGCTTTCATTTCTCTTGCATACCTTTCAGTCAGGATAGATTGTAGGTTGTAGGTTTTGTGACTAGGTTGGTTTTCCAGTTCCACTACTGGAAGCCTTGCTTGGTTACAGAACATGGCCAGCTTAGTCTTCATATCCTCCATTACTAGGACTTCTCACTAGAGTCACCCTTGTAGAATCCTGGGAGTTTTTACCACACTAGGTTCACACATTGCTTCCCAAATGCCCTTCAATCCCAGTTTCTTCCTGTACTCTCTCCCTCCATCCCTTCCTGGGACACATCATCCTTCCTATTCCCATTCCCTGACCCTTTTCCAAGAACAAGGATAAGGATGTTGAATTTTTTTTAAAAGTGTTTCTCAGCCATTTGAGATTCCTTTATTGGAAGTCTCTGTTTAGATCTGCACCCCATTTATTAGATTATTTTGTTTGTTGATGCATAGTTTCTTGAGTTCTGTATGTATTTTGGATATCGGCCCTCCATCAGATGTGGAGATGGTGAAAATCTTTTACTATTCTGTAGGCTGTCACTTTGTCCTATTGACAGTCCTAGTTACACAAGGTCCCATGTGTTTCCTGTTGAATTTGATTACTAGTCTTTGTAGAATGGTTGTCCCTATTGTGTTGATCCCACCAATTCATGAGCATGGAAGATCATTCAATCTCCTGATATCTTCCTAAATTTCTTTCTTCAAAGATTTGAAGTTTTCATCATACCAGTCTATCACTTGCTTGATGAAAATATTCTATAAATTTGTGGCTATAGTGAAGGATGCTTTTTACCTGATATCCTCAGCTCAGCCATTATTTGTATATGCAAAAGGTATTGATTTCCTTGAGTTAACTTTGTATCTAGACACTTCAATGAAGTTGTTCATCAGTTGTAGGAGTTCCCTAGTAGCATCTTTGGGGTCACCCACATATATGTCATCTGCAAATAGCAACACATTGACTTCTTGCCTGCCAATATTCATCTCCCTAATCTCAATTATTATCCCATTGTTCTAGCTAGAACTTCAAGCACTATTATGCAGGATAGATATGGAGAGTGTTGACAGCCCTGTCCTGTTTGTAATCTGATGTGAAATTGCTTTGATTTCCTCTCCATCTAATTTAATGCTGGCCATAGTTTTACTGTAAGTTGCCTTCATTATGTTGAGATATGTTACTTGTATCTCTTCTCTCTCCTAGGCTTTTATTGTGAAGGGGTGTCGGATTTTGTCAAACTCTATCTCTGCAATAAACAATGATGTGTTTTTTCTCTTATTCTGTTTATATGGTGGACTTTACTGATTAATTTTCGTATGCTAAACCTTCCCTGCATCTCTGGGATGAAGCCAACTTGGTTTGATGTGTTCTTTGACTCATTTTTTTGAGTTTTTCATTGAGTATTTTTGCAGCTATGTTAATAAGGGAATTTGATTTACAGTTCTTTTCCTTTGTTAAATCTCTGTGTGGTTTAGATATTTAGGGTTCCCAAAATAAATTTAGCAATGTTTCTTCTGTGGTATAACTTGAGAGATATTTCTGTTAGCACATCTCTATAAGTGTATTAGAATTCTGTGTCATAACCATCTGATTCCAGGCATTTATTTATTTATTTATTTATTTATTTATTTATTTATTTATTTTTGGTGGAGGAGAGATTCTCAGTGACTGCTTCTATTTTCTCAGAGGCTATACGTCTATTTAAATGGTTACCTGAGTTTGATTTAACTTTTGTAAATGGCATCCACAAAGAAAATTATCCATTTCTTCTAGATTTTCCAATTTAGTGGAGGATAGGTTTCCTAAGTATAACCTAATGATTCTTTAGATTTTCCTGGTGTCTGTTGCCATGTCCCCATTTAATCTCTGACCTTGCTAGTTTAGATATTCTTTCTGCATCTTTTAGTTAGTTTAGATAAGGGCAGCTCCATCCTCTTCACTTTCTAAAAGAACCAACTCTTCATTTCATTGATTCCCTGGATTCCCTGGTATATATGCAAGAATTGAAAAATCAACTTTGTGGATTTTTCATTTGATGAATATGAAATGTCCTTCACTGTCTTTTTTGATTAAATTTTGTTTGGAGTCTATTTTGTTAGATATTAGAATGGCTACACCAACTTGATTCCTACATCCATTTACTTGGAAAATCTTTCTCCAATCTTTTTACTCCAAGGCAATGTCTATTGTTAATGTTGAGGTGTGTTTCTTGTATTCAGCAAGAGGACGGATCCTGTCTCTGTATGCTTTTTATTATTCTGTGCCTTTTTAATGAGCATTTGAGACCATTGATAATAGGATATATCAATAATCAATAATTGCTGATTCCTGTTATTATTATTATTATTATTATTATTATTATTATTATTATTATTATGTAGTAGTAGTAGTAATTGTTGGTGGTGGTGGTGGTGGCGTTGGTGTTGGTGATAGTGGTAGTGGTGGTATGTGTTTCCTTTGGTTTTATTTGTATGAGATTATCATTTTCTGTGTTTTCACTGGTCCAGTTAACCACATTTGGTTGGAGTTTTCCTTTTAGTACCTTCTGTAAGACTGTATTTGTGGATAGATATTGTTTAAATTTGACTTTATCATGAAATATCTTGTTTTCTCCATCTATGGTGATTGAAAGTTTTACTGAGTATAGTAGTTTGGGCTGGAATTCAGGGCTTTGTAAAGTCTGCAAGATATCTGCCCAGGCCCTTCTGGTTTTTAGAGTCTTCATTGAGAAGCTTGGTGGAATTCTAGTAGGTCTGCCTTTATATATTGCTTGGACTTTTCCCCTTGTAGTTTTTAACATTCTTTCTTTGCTCTGTATGTTTAGTATTTTGATTATTGTGTGGATAATGGAACTTTCTTTTCTGGTCCAATCTATTTGATGTTCTATAAGCTTCTTGTAGTTTTCTAGACAGGTCCTTAGGTTAGAACTTATTTTCCAGTGATTTTGTTGAAAAAATTTTCTGTGTCTTTGAGTTGAGATTCTTCTCCTTCTTCTACTCCTACTATTCTTATGTTAGGTCTTTTCATAGTGTCCCAGATTTCCTGGAAGTTTTGTGTCAGAACATTTTCAGATTTAATATTTTCTCTGACAAATGTATCTCTTTCTTCTATTATATATTCTACATCTGAGATTCTCATCCATGCCCTGTATTCTGTTGATGAAGTTTGCCTCTGTAGGTCATGTTTGCATACTCAGATTTTTTATTTCCATAATTCCCTCAGTTTGTGTTTTCTTTATTGGCTCTATTTTCATTTTCAGGTCTTGAAAATGAATACTTCTCAGGTATTCCTTTCTTGCAATTGTTTGTTTTTCTTGGTTTTCTTTAAGGGATTGGTTCATTTCCTCTTTAAGGACTTCTATCATCTCTACAAAGTTGGTTTTAAGGTCTTTTTCTTGTGCTTCATCTATATTGGAATATCCAGGGCTTCCTATAATAGGACAGCTGAGCTGTGAAGGTTTCATATTGCGTTGGTTGTTATTGATTTTGTTCTTATGCTGGTATCTTGATTTGGAGTATTCATAGGTCTAACATGATGATTTCTGAGTTTGTCTTTGATGGATGGGTGTTTTGTTTCTTGGTTTCTATTTCCTCTCTGGTCTTTCAGTTGCTGTGACTTGTGGTTGAACAGGGGGTCTCCACCAGTATTGAGGGTTGGGACACAGTAATGAGGAGGGGTGGGAAGATTAGGTGGGGGGACTGAGATAGTGGGGAATTTCTATGAGTAGGTAGCCTGCCTGAAGTTCTGGCAGCCTGTGTGGCCTCTGGTCAAACAGAGTGCCTCTGCTGGTTACTCTGCTTCTCAATTATCATATTTATGCTTTGAGGCTTTAAAATTAAAGAAAATTTGGGGCAAAGGATGGTTGTTCTTTTGGAGTGGGTGTAAGATGGAAATGAGTGAAATTATTTTTCTTATTCAATGCAACAGACCCTTACAGAAGTCACTGTAAAGACTTGTGCCTGTAAAGTCAGGCATTGGGGGTCCATATCTATAACCCCAGAACCCATGAAGCTGAGGCAGGAGGTTTAACATGGGCTACATAGTGAGTTGAAGCTGGTTTGTGTTAGAAAGTGAGACCCTGTCCCAAGAAATAAGGTGTAAGAAAAATTAAATTAAATTAAAAAAATAACTAAGAAAATACATCTCTGGATATAGGTTCTGTGCTGGCTAGCATGATGTCATCTTGACAAGCGGAAATCATTTTGGAAGAGGTGACCTGATATAAGAAACTGCTCCCATCACATTGGCTTTTTGGCAAGCCGATGATATGTTTTCTTGATTGATGATTGATGTGGTAGAACTCAGCTTGCTCAAGGCTGGTGCTCCTTGGGTGAATAAGAAGGCAAGGCTGAGCCATTGAGTCTCCTGGCTTCTACTTCTTTTTGTTCCTGCCATGACTTTTCTTAGCAGTGGATTGTGAGCTAAGAGTTTTATAAATTAAATAAACCCTTTCCTCCCCAAGTTGCTTTTAGTCATGGCATTTGTGACAGCAATAGAAAACACTAAGACAGGACCAATCATTACACTAGTGCTGCGAGCTATCCAAATCACAGTATCTCCCATGACTCTGTGTCTTAGTGCTGCTGTCACTGTCTCTTCATGAAGAGGAGAAAGCACTGCTTCTATTCAAATCTTTGCAGAGGGAAGATTTCAGATATTTTCATATTCTACAGTGAAGGGTGTCCACACAAGGACTTTGAATAGAAAGGGGATACAGATATGGAAGTTGACCATCCTCTATGTTCAGTTGACTTGAGAATATAGATTTTTTTTCCCCAGTGTTTGGATTAGTTCAAATGATCATGGGATTATAAAGTGCCCACACAGCCAGTTGCTTACATCTTTGGAAATCTAGTAAAACATTGCATAATTCTATTTTTGAAGATGTCTACTCAGCTTAGAGGCATATGTCTTCCTTAGTGTGCAAAGAATGTGTGATGGCTCAGTTTGGCAGTGAAGGAGCTGATGAAGGCCAGTTCATAATCAGTTGCAGTGGGATTCCAGATGCTGACAGCTGGTAGGAGAAAATACTCTGCAGAAAATGAACTGAGTAGAAGATGCTCAGTAGACATAGGTTGAACATTAGATATTCTGAAGACATGTTGGTTTCATGGAAGATATTTCACAGACATATGTGGTGGAAATGGTCCCCAATCAGAGGGCCATGATGAAAGATGGTTTATAAACACATCTAGAATGCATGGACTGGGCAGAAGATGCTCTATTGGTAGACACTCTCTGAGAAGATCTAACACAAACACATGGGCTGGGTAGAAGATGCTCCACATATATGTAGGCTGGTGTAATATGATCCATAGATACACTGACTGGGTAGAAGACAGGCTCTCTGGAGAGAAGATGCAATAAAGACACATGGGTTATATAAAGATTGATCCATAGACACAAGGACTGAATAGAGGATGCGCCAATGACATGGAAGATCAGCTGAGGATGCTCTATATCTCTATATCTCTATTTCTATCTATTTCTATCTTCTTACCACCTATCTATCTATCCATTTATCTATCTCCCATTGCTTATCTCTGTATCTACCTCCATATCCATCATCTATCTGTTGTAGGGCAGTGAAAAGCAGCCTGGTTTCTGGTTGAACTAAGGTTTAAAACCCCAATGACCCAGCAGGCAATACACAGCAGGGGATAATCATGCAAAGGACAGTAGGCATTTTGCCACACTCCTGGGCCCCAGGCTGCTGGCACAAAGCTGCAGCTCTCCATAGGTCTGTGACTATCAGCTGTGTAAGGGCAATGCCCCAATCCCCTCCACAGGTAGAGGACTTGTGGTCAAGTATCCTCAAGACAGATCTCTGCTTTAATGAGGTACCTAACAGCCTGGAGGCTTAGCAAATAAACTCCCCATCCCCTCATTGCAAAAGATATTTAACCTCAGGCCCACCTTGAGAAAGTAGGTATGGTTTTACTCATCACCACTCTCGACCATGACAATAAATGCCTTAAAACCATGGACTGTCTCTTTTAATCAGGATTCACTGTGGAGAGCAATGGAATAGAACTTCATCTAAAGAGCTGTGTCTAGTTTCCTGCAGAAGGCCTTTTAGTGCTCTCAGCCACAGCCTCCACCAGCCAAGCTGCCCACTGACAAGCCAAGGACTGGGTTCCTGGAAGAACCCAGCTGGACTCCTCCCAACCTTTACTCCTTGGCTCCTGGCTAGATCCAACCTGTGGCCCCTACTCCATTCTCAGCTCTTCTAAGGCTTCCAGTAGTGCCTGGGATGCCCAATTGCCTGAGAACCAGATGGTCCTGGTCTTGTCACAGGCCTGAGGTCTCCAAGGCTTCATGCAGCCCCCAGGACCCCAGAAGCACTCCTCCACTGCAAGGAGGTGTTCCATGGCTTCTCACAGCCCGATATCTGGCTGCAGAGTGGGGTGAGCATGGTCAAACTTCCAGCATCCCACATCCCCCAGTGGCCCAAGCCCTGGTGCAGATGAGGGACCCCTATAACCCAATAATATGTTATCTAACTTTCATCTCTATGATTTTTAAAAAATACATGTTAAAATAATCTCTAAGTAGCTTAGCTTTCAAACCCTCAGTAGAGCATGCATGGGGTAAAGTATGTAGCCTGTAAGAAAGAGAATGATACCATTATTTTCCACAACCAGAAAGTGATTCAGAGGTAGACGTACCTAGTGGCTGTGCCTCCTTAGGGATAGAAATCATGGTCTGATCATGAGTTTAAAAATAGTTATGTATGCACAGTAACAACACAGATGTAATGAGATAACATGGTATTTACATGAGATTTTAAAAACAGTTTTTAAATGTCCATTTGCTTTCTATGCTGTTGTAAAATGCCTAATAATGATATACCTTTGATCCAAAGGTTTGGAGGCTCTATAAACTCTATAATCAAATATTTAAGCCCATAAACTGCCCTAGTATATCTGTCTGCATGTATATGTCCCTTTGCAATTCCTCCCTGAATGTTTTAATGACATAGTCCCAATACTACCATCTGGTCATTACATGCCCATTTTGTGGCCAACAACCTTCCTCAACTCTTTTGAGCAGAGGACACTGTAGCCTTAGTGTCAAACAGAGCAGATCTTGTTCTGACTGACACCTCTGGCCACAAAATGGGGCAGGTTAGGTAATTTGGCTACATCTCAAATTTCTCATCTGTAGATGGAAACAATATTGACTAATGTTGATAAGAGTATGCATGCAAAACAGCTTAGACTAGAGTCTGGCACACAGTTCTTAATAAATTCTAATGTGCCTTCAATGTACATTCCTTTTGACTGTGAATAAATTTCCCCTCAGCTGGAAAGAGCACTTCCCTCCCTCCCACCGTTACTTTAGCTCACAGTAATTCCTCCACTTATGTTGTCTTGGGCACTTCTTGTCAAGAACATTCATTTCCCTTAAGACATTTTCTTTTTCTTTTAAATCTTGGGATCTTAAATGACAAAAAGCATGTAAAGTGCTTCTCATGAGACATGAGACTTGACAGATAGTAAGTGCTCCATAAATATTTCTGTGGCTGTGGCTTCTGTTGCAAAGGCAACAGTCACTCATATCTCTGTGATGAGAACAACTCCATGGAAGGATCATACAGTGCATGAGGGCTGTTTCTGAACAGAAAAGACAGGGACTGACCCTCTTACCTCATTGCTCAGATCAAAATCCCAACCGCACAATTTCAGGTCTGTGTTTTGTTGGTCAAGCTCCTTCATGTCTCCTGAATTAGAAGGCTATGTTAGTGAGCCACACCCAAAAGGCCATTGACTACTGAAAGAATTAATGTACAAACGCATTTTGGAGCTCTTTGTATGCATGTGCTGAAACTACTGTTTCACACCTTGTGTATTTGGGAGTCCACAGAAGCAATGATGTGCATGTCTAATGATCTTATCATCAAGTAGAAACAAATGAAATATTTCATATCATCAGACATGTCCAGAGGAGGCTGTGGACACTGTCAGGATGCCACCTTCTATTTATCTTACCCATCACTCGTGAGGACTATAGCAAATATTCTTGAACATATTTGAAAGAGATAAACTTATTTCTTTCTGTATGCCACAGAACATGCTAAACATAAGATATAACTCAAAAGCTGACCCGTTGTTCCATGGGAACCTGACTGCAGTGACGTCATCTTTGCTCTATGATTGGCAGTATTTGCTGTTCCCTTAGTGGCTCAAACTTGATGTGTTTTGTTTTGGAGCTGTGAGATGTAACATTGTGTTTGTCTCTTTTAGCTTTATCTTCACTTCAACTCCTTGTTTTCTCTCTTATCTTTGTAGCTGATCCACATTCACACTTAAATCATTGAACTGTGGATGAATGACAAAATAGCATTTCTTTACAAAGGGCTAGCTATACTTGTTGACAACCGCTTCCCTGGGCAACATTTCCAATATAGTAACATTTTGTAGATAAGACTGTGAAATAAATACTGCACAAAGCAATGTCACTTTTCTCGCTCTTGATCTCTATGTAGTGGCTGGCTAGTAACACCCTGATTGAATACCAAGTGTGGCAACATGTAGATCAAACACAATGGTAGCTTGGCTCCTTAATCTTTTGTCAGCAAGGTTAAAGAAGGCAGTGTGGTAAGACCTGACCAGCAAAGATTCTCTTCCTTTTCTGGCTTTGCTTCCTGTAAGACACATGGTCAGAGTGAAATAACTAAACTACTCCTTCCATTGACCTACAAAATGGGGATAATGGTGTTCTTATATGTGACACCATCCCAGAGTAGACAAAGACTGTATGCAACTGTAATATGCATGATGTTGTTAAACATATGAAGATAATAACTGATATGCATACATAATGATAGACTCAGGTTTTGTGTGGTGAGGTTCCTGAAACATGGGCTCTGAGGTACAGGTGTGCATATACGATGTTTATTAGAAAATTGCTGCAGGACAAAACCTTGGAATAGTGCCACAAGTAAGGTTGGATACATGAGCATTGGCGCAGTCTCTGAAGATGTTCCCAGAGGCAGTTTGGACCATGGATGGATCTTCAGATATCTGCCAGGAACATTGCACATGCCAGAAGAGCTGAGAAGGGCTGGGCTTCTACATTTCACATTGAGAGAAATGAGTGTGATAGTCCTTAAGGAGGTTAAACACCACTGGATCCACTCTGTGTTCATAACAAAACCTTCACAGTAAGTACATGTGACATGTGCTAGTATCTATCACTCTCCTAGGCAGTATACCTCTGGTGGGTAAGAGTTATGTGTATTCTATCTGGCATGTAAAGTTCTCAGTAAATATTCATCACATGAATGGAACTGGGCATAATGCTGTTACATTAGAAAAGGATTATCTCTGTAGTTAGTGAGCTGGGAAATACATTCTTAGACATGCAGAAATTATTGATATGTCCATATTGTGCTACCAATTTTCTTTCTAAATTGGCCAAGAATACAAAATAGACTGGATAAGGCATGACTATAACACTAGTTATATGAATACACAATGGCAAAATGTAAACTGAGAACTTGCCCAAATAACTTATAGTTAAATCTGATAGCTGGCCACATTTGCAATGCTGTTTCTCAGACTCTTATTTTCCAGATAATGCCGTTTGGGTAGAGAGCTGACTGAACATTCACATTGTAGAATGTTGACTGTGGCATCCAGGAGCTGCCCTGGCAGATGAATGTGCTATTCTCTCATCTTTTGCACATGGGAACTCTTTTCTTATAGACTTTTATAGAAAAAAAACCCTTCAATTTATTTATCCTGACTACTCATCAATAGATGTCCTGAACTGAGAGTTTCCATGCGGTGTAGAAAGCTGGGTTGAGACAAGCATCCTGGCAAGCAGAGGGCTGTGAGTGAACAGAGGGCTTTCTGGCTGAAGAAACGTAGTGTTTACTCTGGGGAAGCAGGTAAAAAGGTATCAGGTAGCTATGACAACAGGAGAAATTACCAAAGGGATACTTGCTGTAGGAAACATGCTTCTCTGGAGGACCAGTAAAGTAGAAACTTAGGGGTTCTTTGGAGGGTCAGTTGTGTTGGATGGCGTTTTGCTGAGGCAAACATGTGAAGGAGTGTTTTCATGAAGTGGACACAGGTGAAAGACTCAGGCAGACTCAGGAAGAACTACTTCACTGAAGCAGATACAGGACAAATGATGTTTTGCTAAAGCAACCACGTGAAAAGACAAGTGATGAGGGAGCCTTTGCTAACAGCACTCATGTATTGGTCCATCTTACACTGCACAGTTGAGCTGGCTGCATTTGTTGGGACTCCATAAATAGAAATTCACAGTGAAACCTTCTGGTGGTGTGCTGCAGATTTTTTGCTGCTTCCTTGGACTCGGGCTTGATTGGCAGAGTGATGTCAGCTGAGACAGATGCACATGCTGAGGCAAGACCCATGGAGGACACGTGATGTTTGGAGGATATAAATAGAACAGGATGGACAATGAGAGAGTCTGAGCTTGTCTTGCTTGCATAGCTAAACACTTGTTGGTCTATCATCTTTGATGGTCTTTTTTTTTCTAATTTATTTACATTTCAAATGTTTCCCCCTTTCCAGATCTCCCCTTTGGAACCTCTCTATTCCCTCCCCCCCCCCCGCCTCTATGGGGGCATTCCGCCACCTGCCCACCCACCCACTCCTGTCTTGATGGTCTTTTGATGATCTCGTTGCTGAGAAATCCTTTTCCCAACATTCTTGTTGACCCTGGTCCCTCTTGCTAACTTGTGCTGAGGCTGAGTCCTGGCTGTATCTGCTATGTAGATTGTGCCACTGCTGCTGCTGTCCTGACTCTACAGAACTAGACTGCTGATATTTCCATGAGGAGTTTGTGAGTGGATGGAGCTGCTGCTGCTTGCTAACCTGTGAACTGAACTGCCAATTTCCAGACAACATAGATGGGAGTTGCTCCAAAGAGAGACCTTCCTTCCTTTCTTTCTTTTTTTTGTTTATTTCATGTATGTGAGTACACTGTAGCTGTAGAAGGCATCAGATCCCATTACAGATGGTTATGAGCCACCATGTGGTTGCTGGGAATTGAACTCAGGACCTCTGGAAGAGCTGTCGGTGCTCTTAACCGCTGAGCCATCTCTCCAGCCCCCAAAGAGCTATTTCTAAACAGTTCCTCTTCCTCCATATACTTTCTTTTCCACTGCCTCTGGTGGGCTAAAAGGGAGGTTAAAGCATTTAAGAACCATGATTAAAAATAGGTTTTGAAAAATTAAAGTTACAGGGCTAATAAAATGAGAGAGAGAGAGAGAGAGAGAGAGAGAGTGTGCGAGCAAGCTCATGTTTGCCACTGCCTTAGGCTGATTGTGAGTCTCTTTCTTCACCTAGAACCATAACTTGAAATCAATTGAAACAGACAATTGAGTCACTCTTTTGGAATTAGAGTATACTGGAATGAAGTCTTCCTCTCCAACGGTATCTATTTGTGAAGAATTCAGAGAAGACCAGAGATCCAAGGAACATGGCTGGTTGAGTGCCTCACTTAGAAACACAAGACTTACACCAAGGCTGGACTCATGCAGAAGCAAGCATATTGTTCTTTACTTTGGCTGACTCTTCAAATGTCTGAATGTACATATCTTATTTGTGGAATTTTGTTCTATTTCAAAGTAGTTAGAATGCCATCAATGAATCAAGATAATTTTGTTTACCCCAAACAACAACCAACAAACTTGTCAGTGAAAATTTGAATTTGAATAACCCCCAGCTCTGCTCTTGCTCTGATGTGGGCATCCTTTCTTTCATTGAGATAAAGGTTGCTCTTTTATGCCCCTTTCCAATTACTGGCCTCAGAGACTGATTCTGTCTTTTCAGAGGTAGCTGTTTCTATTATTTTCTGTTTACAAGTTAAATTATGTGTGTCAGGCCATGTGCCAGGCCATGTGTCAGGATCTGTGTTAGGCCATGTGTTAGGGCATATGTCACATCATGTATTAGGCCATGTGACAGACCATGTCAAGCCATATGTCAGGCCATGTCAAGCCATGTGTCAGGCCATGTTTTAGATCATGTGTCAGGCCATGTTTTGGCCATGTGTCAGGTCATGTGCCAGGCCATGTGTCAGGGCATGTGTCAAGGCATGAGTCAGGGCATGTGTCAGGCCATGTGCCAGGCCATATGTCAGGCCTTGTGTCAGGCCATGCATCATGTCAAATGTCAGGTCATGTGTCAGGCTATGTGTCAGGTCATGTGTTACCATCCTCCACCTCTTCTCACTGGCACTTCCAATCCCTTCCGCAAAGATTAGGAGACAACCCTCTCCATCCTACAAATTCAAAACCATGGAGATCACAAGGATACATGTCAGCAAGAAGACTTAATTCATCGTTCAAAGTTGCTGAGGGGGGAAAGTTTTTCTAATGCAAGTGTTGCAGCTGTGAATGAAAATGTATTCTTGTGATTGAGAGCCAAGGAATACAGTAAAATTAACTGTACAGCAAACTTCATATGGGAAATTTTGGGGAAAGACACAATAGGGTGGCTGTATCTACTTGGGTGAGAAGCGTTGAGGAACTGAGCAGGATATAGGTTTCATATAGGGTTTCTTGGTGGGGGGAGGAAGAGCTCTCCAGGTTGCCATGGAATTGTGGGAATTTGTTACCTGATCTTGGGGTAAGCTCAGCCATTGGTGAGATTTTGTGGCCTGATCTTGAGCTTTCTTTATCTGTAGAGCAGAACTTGACCATTGTAGTTAGTGTCATCTGTAACTCTGTGTTTTTTTGACCTGTCTTCTTGGTTCCCAGAAATAAGGACTCTGAGATTTCTTATATATGAATAAATGCCTAGGCTATTAGTTTTGGCTTGTTCCCCAACGAGCTCATAATTTATCCTGCTCAGGTTCATGCAACTGTCTCCATCATCCTTTGGGGCCAACGTCTCTCCCAGAATTCCTCTCCGTTTCTCTTCTGGGTCTCCTGCCTTCTAATACTGCCTCAGATCATTGGCCATAGCTTTTTTATTGACAGGTAAAACTTCCATTCATTGCATAAAAGATTCCTTCTGTATTGTCCCCTTTTAGTTCATTAAAAGGCTCTTTATCTTATAAAAGTAACCTATATGCAATAATAACAATTATGAAAACTATTAGATAAGATTTACATTTACAATGTCCAGTCCATATGCATTTGACAACCTTGGGGAAAGTATTCTATTATTTATCCTATCTCGGTGAGTTCAGAGTTTTGTACCTAAATCAATTTCTATCAAAACTTGCAGTACCAATTTAAAATATCTTTTTTGACTCAAGAACATTTTCTTAAATTCTAAATAACTTAAACGTATATATGATTCTATAACTATCTAATCTTAAACCCCATTAGTGGCCCAAGAAGGAATAACTATTACCTGAATAAGCAGGAATTACTGAAATGACAGAGTGTTGCAGGAAATATTAAAAAAGAAAGCCTGGTATGTTCCCACAGTAGTGCTGGCACCTGGTGGGCCACAGAGCTCACAGTGGGCAATAGGGCTCCTGCCTGGTGCATCTCACTTGGCTGTCTCTCTGCCTGCCATCTCTCTAGCAGGGGACATCCCACTGTCAGTCATCACAACACCCAATTACCCAGTAGAATTAAAACTCTTAAGCATATAGTTAACCAATCATATTTATGTATCAATAAAAACACAATTTACAAGATGCCAATAAAATAATTTCACAGCCAATTGATAATACAAGCTGCCCACCTAGATCAGATAAATTATCCCAAAAGTCTAACCTTTATGATAACATAACCATTGGTGGCACTACGCCAGTTCAAACCCACTGCCATCTTCCTTCCTCTTCTCCCCGCTAAATGCTCTCTCCTGTCCAACACTTAAGCTCCGCCTCCCTGTTCCCTGTCCAATCACAGGGCTTCTATTGCCGTAATGTAGTTGGACAGGGAATATCCTGCAACAACAGAGAATTCTGGCTGCCTGTCAGTCCCCCAGATTTCTCTATAATGTTGGAGAATCTATGTTAAGTCTATTGGCCTGGTAAATGACAGAATTTTCTGTGATGCAGGAATTATGAAAAACTGCTTACAATACCAATGTAAGAGTTTTGGCTAGTAGTAGCTCTCCAGTTTAAAGGTAGATCTACTGCTACTACTACTATTACTATATTATTATTATTATTCCTATTATTCCCTTTTTATTTTATTTCCTTCCCCCATTCACCTTAACACTACATAAGAGAGAAAGAATCATAGAGGAAAGAAAAAGAGACAAATCCCTCCATTACTTTGTTTCTTTCCTCATCAAAGACCACTACAAATTGTAAAGAACACTTTTTGTCAAGGACAAACAGCCACCATTCACTGAATGACCACCACCATCTACCCCACTTTTCGGAGACGGAGTGTTTTTCTCTTAAAATTGCTTCCTGCTGACTTGGGGCATTGTTTTTGGTTTTTTGTTTTGTTTTGTTTTTTTGCCCCCCACACTCACTTCCCATACTGGGATATTGGTCTGTCTTAAGAAAGCCGTCTGTAGCATTTGCTGTCCAGTTTCTGCATACTGAGAAAGTTCAGAGCTTAACTGATGTCCTGACTGGAACAGTCTGCAATGCTGAACCAATTTGCATCAGCAGTTTTCTTTGAAGGTGTCCTACATCCAGAATTTTGAGTAAACAGCACTGGGGCAGTTTGAGGTAGAATCACCTGGGTTACTTGTGTTGTCTTCTTTGGTGTCTGATCCTTTTGCTCTGCAAATATACAAATTCTCACAGGTAATATACATTTCTGTAATAGTATATGTATGGAATGTGCAGTGAGCAAAATTCAGTTAAAGATGATTCTTTGCTCTCTGAACTGGTAAGGCATCTGTCTTTCTCTGTAAGTTAGTTTGGGTCATAAAACCAAACAGTAAATTAAATTTCTATCTATGCCATTTAAAATAATGGGATTCTAAGCCTTGAGGATTCTTTAGCCAAAAGAATGAGCCTCATGCCTGTGCTCACTGGCCAGGAACTGAGCCTAATTGCCCAAGCTCTGGGAAATTTTATTTTTTGCCTTGGAAGTGTGCCTTGATGTTGAGGCTTCCCCACTTACTATCCAGTGCTCACAGGCCTCTGCTTTCCCCAGAAGCTGTCCAAGATGCACCACAGAGGGTTAGGAGGCTGCACTTCCACAGTTGGCTTCTCCAGTGGTTTCTTGCTCCCACAATTTGCTGGCTCATATGGCCAGCTCACCGAGCAGCCTGCCCACCACCATGGAGCAGAGTGCCAAATGGTCTTTCCCAGTGTCTTCTCAGGCTTTACACCTAGATTCTAGCCTCACATTCAGTGTGTCATCTGTAGTTGGTGTCATCTGTAACCCTGTGTTTTTCTATCTGTCCTTTTTGTTCCCAGAAATAAGGACACAGACTTCTTATATATGAATAAATATCTGGGCTAATAGCTTTGGCTTGTTTCCTGACAATCTCATAACTTAATTATCTCATTCCAATCTCTCTCTCTCTCTCTTTCTCTCTCTGTCTCTGTATCTTAATCCCCCACTGGATGTCCCATCTTCTAATCCTACTTCAGCTCATTGCACAAAAGAATCCCTCTACAGGTCACCTGTATCTCCAGGGGCTGGAAATGGTAGTTAAGGCCATTAGAGTGGTCTATGGGCAGGAATAGGGGTTCAGATAGGGGCTGACCACTTGTACTTCTTGAGAGGTTTATGATTAAGGCCTAGTCAAAGCTTGGGTTATACACTCACACCTAAGAAAGCAGTATTACAGGAAATTTTCCTGTTATGAGAGATTAACAATGCCAGCTTAGAACATATTTCGAGATTTTATTTTCCTACAAAGCAGTAGTTCTCAAACTATGGGTTGTGCCCCCTTCGGGGTTCACATATCAGATATACTGCATAGCAGATATTTGCATTACAATTCATAACAGAAGCAAAATTATAGTTATGAAGTAGCAACAAAATAATTTTATGGTTTGAGTCACCCCAACATGAGGAACTGTATTAATGGGTCCCAGTATTAGGAAGGTTGAGTGAGAACTATTGCTATAAAGTAAAAATTGTTATATTGGTAGTGTAATTAATTTAAATAATTTGTAAGACAAAACTTTTACTACTAATTGAAATACAGTGGTAAGAGGAAACACTTTAATAAACAGTTCCACCATAGGCTGTGAGGACACACTGAAGAATGGAAACCCATAGCTATATAAGGGGAAATCTAACGTAACCTGAGATATTATATTGGAGAGCAGTCTGTGGTCTTAATTCTCAAAAACATACTTATGTACTGTGCTAGTCAATGAATGTGCACTAGGACTTGGGACATATTTGGTTTGTATGTGTTTATACATTTAGGTTTGTTCATATGAATAATTTGAAATTTCCTTGTTGCTACATATTATATGTTTTTAATTTTGGTGGGTGTCTAAAAAGTACCACATGTATGACACAATCAATAATAATAAAATCTCTCTCTGCTCCTGGAGCTGATCCTGTGCCACAGGGCTATATACCCAAATACTGCCAAGAGAGAGCTGGTCTCCCAGGATCTGCCACACAGCTGTGAGCACAGGTAGAACCACTACTTTTGTTCAAATTCCTGGCCTAAGAGGGACCTTCTCAGAGCCATCAGGACACAGGCACTAAGGAACAGCTAGGGAAAGAACCCTTGTGGTGTCTGTCTGCACCCCAAAGATGGCCCTGTGCAACAGCTGTCCATACCCAAATTCTTCCCAGAGAGAAATGGTCTCCCAGGAGTACTGACAAACAGGCTGGCAGGAGGGACAAGCCACAGTCAGAGACAGGAAGACCAGCTAACACCAAAGATAACCAGATGGTGAGAGGTAAGGGCAAGAACATAAGCAACAGAAACCAAGGCTACTTCACATCATCAGAACCCAATTCTCCCACCAATGCAAGATCTGAATACCAAAACACATGAGAAAAGCAAGACTTGGAGTTAAAAATCACATCTTGTGATGATCAGGGACTTTAAGAAGGACATAAATAACTCCCTTAAAGAAATACAGGAGAATACAGGTAAACAGGTAGAAGCCCTTAAAGAGGAAACACAAAAATCCCTTAAAGAATTACAAGAAAATGCAACCAAACAAGTGAAGGAATTGAACAAAAGCATCCAGGATCTAAAAATGGAAATAGAAACAATAAATAAATCACAAACGAAGATAACCTTGGAGATAGAAAACCTAGGAAAGAGATCAGGAGTCATAGATACAAGCATCACCAAGAGAATACAAGAGATAGAAGAGAGAATCTCAGGTGCAGAAGATGCAATAGAAATCATTGACACAACAGTCAAAGAAAATGCAAAATGCAAAAAGCTCCTAAACCAAAACATCCAGAAAATCACGGACACAATGAGAAGATGAAACCTAAGGATAATAGGTATAGAAGAGAGTGAAGATTCCCAACTTAAAGGGCCAGTAAATATCTTGAATAAAATTATAGAAGAAAACTTTGCTTACCTAAAGATAGGAATGCCCATGAACATGTAAGAAGCCTATAGAACTCCAGATGGACTGGAACAGAAAGAAATTTCTCTCATCACATAAAAATCAAAACACTAAATGCACAAAACAAAGAAAAAATATTAAAAGTGGTGAGGGAAAATGTCAAATAACATATAAAGGCAGACCTATCAGAATTACACCAGATTTCTTACCAGAGACTATGAAAGCTAGAAGATCCTTGACAGATGTCATACAGATCCACAGAGAACACATATGCCAGCCATACTATACCTAGCAAAACTCTCAATTACCAAAGATGGAGAAATCAAGATATTCCATGACGAAACCAAATTTACACATTATCTTTCCACAAATCCAGACCTACAAAGGATAATAGATGGAAAAGGCCAACACAAGGAGGGAAACTACACCCTAGAAAAAGGAAGACAGTAATCTTCTTTCAACAAACCCAAAAGAAGATTGCCACACAAACATAAAAACAACACCAAAAATAACAGGAAGCAACAATCATCATTTCTTAATATCTCTTAACATCAATTGACTTAATTCCACAATAAAAAGGCATACACTAACAGAATGGATACGTAAACAGGACCCAGCATTTTGCTGCATACAGGAAATACACCTCAGTCTCAAAGACAAACACTACCTCAGAATACAGTGTTGGAAAACAATTTTCCAAGCAAATGTTCCCAAGAAACAAGCTAGAGTAGCCATTCTAATATTGGATAAAATTGACTTTCAACCAAAAGTTATCAAAAAGGATATGGAAGGACACGTCATACTCATCAAAGGAAAAATTTACCAAGATGAACTTTCAATACTGAACATTTATGCTCCAAATGCAACTGCACCCACATTCATAAAAGAAACTTTACTAAAGCTCATAGCACGCATTGCACCTTATACAATAATAGTGGGAGACTTCAACCCCACACCATAATCAAAGGACAGATCATGGAAACACAATCTAAAGAGAGAAGTGGTGAAACTAAGAGAAGTTATGTACCAAATGGATATAACAGATATCTATAGAATATTTAGTTCTAAACCAAAAGAATATACCTCCTTCTTAGCACCTCATGGTACCTTCTCCAAAATTGACCATATAATCAGTCACAAAAAAGATATCAAGAGAAGATTGACATAATCCCATGCATCCTTTCAGATCACCATGGACTAAGGCTGCTTTTAAATAGCTACAGAAACAACAGAAAGCCCACATACTTCTGGAAGCTGAATAGTGATCTACTCAATGATAACTTGGTCAAGGAAGAAATAAAGAAATAAATTAAAGACATTTTTGAATTTAATGAAAATGAAGATACAACATACACAAACTCATGGGACACATTGAAAGCAGTGCTAAGAGGAACACTCATAGCTCTGAGTGCCTCCAAAAAGAAACTGGAGAGAGCATATACTAGCAGTTTAACAGTATATCTGAAAGCTCTAGAACAAAAAGAAGCTAATGCACCCAAGAGGAGCGGATGGCAGGAAATAATCAAACTCAGGGCTGAAATCAACCAAGTAGAAACAAAAAGAACTATACAACGAATCAACAAAACCAGGAGCTGGTTCTTTGAGAAAATCAACAGGATAGATAAACCCTCAGCCAGATTAACTAGAGGCCACTGAGACAGTATCCAAATTAACAAAATCAGAAATGGAAAGGGGATATAACAACAGATTCTGAGGAAATTAAAAAAATAATCAGATCCTAATACAAAAGCCTATACTCAACAAAACTGGAAAATCTGGATGAAATGGAAAATTTTCCAGACAGGTACCAGGTGGAAAATTTAAATCAGGATGACATGAACTATCTAAACAGTCCCATAACCCCTAAAGTAATAAAAGCAGTCATTAACAGTCTTCCCCCCCAAAATAGAACAAAAAACCACCCAGGACCATATGGGTTTAGTGAAGAATTCTTTCTAACTTTCACTGAAGACCTAAGACCAATACTCTTCAAACTATTCCACAAAATAGAAACAGAAGAAACACTACCCAATTTGTTTTATGAATCTACACTTATACTGATACCACAAACACATATAAAGACCCAACAAAGAAAGAGAACTTCAGACCAATTTCCATATGAATGTCAATACAAAAAATACTCAATATAATTCTTGAAAACTGAATCCAAGAACACATCAAAATGATCATTCACCACAATCCAGTAGGTTTAATCCCATGAATGTAGGGATGGTTTAATATACAGAAATCCATCAATATAATCCACTATATAAACAAACTCAAAGGAAAAAAAAAACCACACATGATCAGTTCATTAGATTCTGAAAAAGCATTTGAGAAAATTCAACATCTCTTTATGCTAAAAGTCTTGGAAATATCAGGAATTCAGGGTCCATACTTAAATATAGTAAAAGCAATTTACAGCAAAATGGTAGCTAACATCAAACTAAATGGAGAGAAACTTGAAGCAATTCCATTAAAATCAGGCACTAGACAAGGCTGCCATCTCTCTCCCTATTTATTCAATATAGTACTTGAAGTACTAGCTAGAGCAATTAGACAACAAAAGGAGGTCAAATGGATACAAACTTGAAAGGAAGAAATCAAAATATCACTATTTGCACATGATATGATAGTATATTTAAGTGACTCCCAAAATTCCACCAGAGAACTCCTACAGCTGATAAACAACTTCAACAAAGTGGCCAGATATAAAATTAACCCAAACAAATTAGTAGCCTTCCTACACTCAAAGTATAAGCAGGCTGATAAAAATTAGGGAAATGACATCCTTCACAATAGTCACAAACAATATAAAGTATCTTGGTATGACTCTAACTAAAGTGAAAGTGAAAGATCTGTATGACAAGAACTTCAAGTCTTTGAAGAAAGAAATCGAAGAAGACCTCAGAAGATGGAAAGATCTCTCATGTTCTTGGATTGGCAGGATTAATATTGTAAAAATGGCCATCCTGCAAAAGCAATTTACAGATTCAATGCAAACCCCACCAAAATTCCAACTCAATTCTTCATAGAGTTAGAAAGAGAAATTCTCAAGTTCATTTGGAATAACAACAACAGCAACAACAAACCCAGGATTGCAAAAACTATTCTCAACAATAAAAGAACACCATACCTGACCTCAAGCTGCAATACAAAGCAGTAGTGATAAAATCTGCATGATATTGATATGATGACAGGCAGGTAGATCCATGGAATAAAAATGAGGATCCAGAAATGAACTCACAAACCTATGTTCACTTGATCTTTGGCAAAGGAGCTAAAACCATCCAATGGGAAAAAGACAGTATTTTCAACAAATGGTGCGTTTTCAAGTGGTAGTCAACATGTAGAAAAATGCAAATTGATCTGTACTAAGAACTTTCTGTACTAAGCTCAAGTCCAAGTGGATCAAGAACCTCCACATAAAACCAGATACAAAGAATCTACTAGAAGAGAAAGTGGGGAAAAGTCTCAACCATATGGGCACAGGACAGAAGTTCCTGAACAGAACACCAATGGCTTACGCTCTAAGATCAAGAATTGACAAATGGGACCTCATAAAATTGCAAAGCTACTGTAAGACAAAGGACACTTTCAATAGGACAAAACAGCAACCAACCTATTGAGAAAAGATTGTTATCAATATCACATACAACAGAGGGATAATATACAATATATAAAAAGAACTCAAGGTGTCAGACTCCAGAGAACCAAATAACCTAATAAAAAATAGGGAACAGAGGTAAACAGAGAATTCTCAACTGAGGAATTTCCAATGACTGAGAAGCACCTAAAGAAATGTTCAACATCCTTAGTCATCAGGGAAATGCATATCAAAACAACCCTGAGATTCCACCTCACACCAGTCAGAATGGCTAAGATCAAAAACAGGTAACAGCAGATGTTGGTGAGGATGCAGAGAAAGAGAAACACTCCTCCATTGCTGGTGGGAATGCAAGTTGATACAACCTCTCTAGAAAACAATCTGGCAGTTCCTCAGGAAACTAAACATCATATTACCTGAGGACCCAGCTATACCAATCCTGGGCATAAACCCAGAAGATGCTCCAACACATAATAAGGACACATGCTTCACTATGTTCATAGCAGCCATATTTGTAATAGCCAGAAGCTGGAAACAACCCAATGTCCCTCAACAAAGGAATGGATACAAAATATGTGGTACATTTACACTATGGAATACTACTCAGCTATTACAAACAATGACTTCATGAAATTTCCAGGCTAATGGATGGAACTTGAAAATATCATCCTGGGTGAGACAACTCAGTCACCAAAGAACACACGTGGTATGTACTCACTGATTAGTTGATATTAGCCCAAAAATTTGGAATACCCAAGATTCAATTCACAGACCATATGAAGCCTAAGAAGAAGGAAGACCAAAATGTGGATGTTTCAGTGCTTCTTAGAAGGGGGAACAAAATACTCACAGGAGGAAATATGGAGACAGAATGTGGAGCAGAGACTCAAGGAAAGGTCATCCAGAGACTGCTCCACCTGGGCATCTATCCCATATACAGCCACCAAACCTGGTTGTTATTGTGGGTTCCAGGAAGTACTTGGTGATTGAAGGCTGATATGGCTGTCTCCTGAGGGACTCTGCTGGAACCTGACAAATAGAAAGAAGGATGCTAGCATCCACCATTGGACTGATATATATATATATATATCTCCTTTGGACTGATATATATATATATCCTTTTAAAGAGGTCAGTGCAGAGCCATTGGAAAATTCCACCAGACCCCTCCCCTCCTGGAAGAGACAGGTCAGTCAGCATGTAGGCTGGAAGGGAGAGACTGATTAAGCCCCTACTACCTCATTCCCTAAGACCAATTAGTTTAAAGGTCTCACTGTTCTCCCAACCATGTTGTGCCTAGATGCTAATGCTCTATTCTGCCCCTGGAAACTGTATAAAAACTGGCTGAACAAGCTTCCTGGGGGGGGGGGTTCTCCTTCAGGTCTGGGATGACCCCAGTTTGCTGTAACAATAAATTCCTCTTGCTTTTGTATCGATCCCTGGCTCTATGTTGTTCACTTGGAGGGTCCCCAGTAGTTAAGGTTCAACAGAGTCTTATATTTGGTGTATTGGTTGGAAAAGGGTTCCCCTGTGGGGACACACTGGAGATTGGTGGATCAGAGGAATGGCTCAAGCAGGTACCTAGGTTGTCTTTCTCCCTATTTGTCAGAGTCTGAATCTGTAAGTCTGTTTGAACTTTCGGTTTGCTTGCAAGCATCGGGGGCTTGGAGAGCCTACTGTGTCTGGTATGGTCAAGTTCGGTGGGCAGACATGCCTTAATGTTGACACTGAGGAGTATCTAGGGGACACTCCAGAGACCCACGTGGTCTGTCTCGGCAAGACCAGAGCCGGCTGTGAAACTCTGTTCTCTGTGGGTGGAAGGGACTGTCTGTAACTGTGCCCCTGGCCCATGGAATGGGTGAACGGTGTGTTGATTGTCTTTCTCTGTGTGTATTGATGTTAGTATCTTGTTCTGTGTTTTTGGACTTGGACTGATGACATTTTTTGGACTTTAGACAGACTGAATATACCCATTAAACATCCTAGTTAACCACTGGAGGGAAGTTAGGAAAAAGAGGAGAAGAGCAAGTTAGTTACTCTCTGTTCCTCCAGATGGCCCACTTTTGGAGTAGGGTGGCTACCAGTAAGGACCTTTGACTTGCAGGTGATCAAAGCAGCAGAGGAGAGAGTCTTTAGGCCAGGATCCCTCAGGCACCCAGACAAAGTGCCCTATATAGTTATCTAGAAGAATCTAGTGGATGACACCCCTCCCCCATGGATAAAAGCCTTTCTTTCCCCAAGACCCACCTCACAGGTTCTGGCTGTCAGAAAGAAGGAAGCATGGGAGGAAGGATCTGGACCTGAGAAGAAGTTAATTCTCCAAGACCCTTCAACAGCGGACCTGTTGCTCCAAGACCCTCCTCCTCCATATCCCCCTACCCTTGCCCCCATGTCCCTGCCAGCGCCAGCACCTGCTTCAGGATTCTCAGCCCATACAGGACCAGGGCCTTTGTACCCTCCTTTACCAGAGGGAGGAAGGGAAGGAGACCCCCTACTTCCCTGTCCTGCCATGTAGACCTGAAGTCTGAGAGCCACCTCCCTTGATAACATGGTGGCTCTCCCACTGAGAACATATGAGCTTCTAGATAAGGGAGTCAGGCTATGCAATATCGGCCCTTCTCTTTGGCTGACTTGTACAACTGGAAGGCCCAACCACCCCTTCAGATAACTCCAAGGGGCTGATTAATCTCTTTGAGACTGTTTTATTAATTCATCAGCTCACCTGGGATGATATCCAACAACTCATGAGAGTGTTCCTCACGACTGAAGAGCAAGAGAAGATAATGCAGGAAGCCAGAAAGAATGCCACTTCAGACAAGGGGGAAACTATCAATTCACTAGGCTGTCATAAATAGTGGGCTTACCCTGATTAGACCTAACTGGGAATTTAATATGACAGAAGGTAAGGGACATCTAAAGGTCTACCACCAGACTCCATTGGCAGGTCTCAAAAGGGCTGGCTGCACAACAACCCACAAACTTGACCAAGGTTACATGAGGTTAAGCAGAGACCAGATGAGCTGCTCACAGGCTTTCTAGAGTGGCTTATGGAGGCATTCCACCAATATACACACTTTAACCTCAGCAGCAAGGAGCATAAAGCTACTGTGACAATGGCTTTTATAGAACAGGCTAATAGAGATATCAGGAAAAAGCTTCAGAGGCTAGAAAGACTTACAGGATAAGCCATTGAGGGATTCAGTGTACATTGTTAAGAAAGTCTACCATAACAGGGAGACAAAGGAGGAGAAGGAGCAGAGAAAGAGAAAGAAAGAAAAGTGACAGGGAAGGAATATACAGAGAGTCCTGGCTACAGTATTTAGAGAAAGCAGAAAAGAGAGACAGGAAAGGACCAGTGTGCATATTGCAAAGAGAGAGGCCACTGGGCCCAAGAGTGCTCTAACAAATGGATGCTGGGGCCGAGAAATCCTAGGCCTTGAAAAACGTCCCCCCAAACATCAAAGGTGTTAGCCCTGGAGAAGACAGTGACTAGGGAGGAAGGGGTTCAGACCCTTTCCCAGAACCCAAGATAACTCTGAGAGTGTAGAGGAAACCCACTCAATTCTTGGTGGACACAGGGGCCCAACTCTGGATCCTCCACTAAGCTGATAGGCCAGTCTCTAGAAAGACAAAAAACAAAAAACAAAAAACCAAATTGGGTCCATGGTGCCATTGGCACCAAAATGTATTCATGGACTACCTGAAGAACAGTAGACCTAGGGATGGGCTGGGTATCCCATTCATTTAGGGTCTTCCAAGACTGTTGCTACCCCCTGTTGGGGCGAGACTTTCCAAAATGGGGGCCCAGATACACCTCCTGCCCAACGGGCTGCAACTAACTGACCCAAAAGGAGAGCCCATGGGTGAAGAAAGACCTCTTCAACTGACCCCTGATGGGAGCAGAGGCTACCTGCTTTATAGACTGGGGCAGTTTTCTCCATACCAATCAGAGACAAATGGGTGCTGCCATGGTGGATGGCACAAATGTCATGGGGTGGAACCTCTACCCCTGGCATGTCATGCACAGGGCTATATAACAAGAGAGGAGCCTGCTTACATCAGAGGGAAAAGAAATAAAAAACAAACAAGAAATCTTGGATCTCTTGGATGGCCCAATGAAGCCGGAAACTGTGAGTATTATTCATTGCCCAGGACATCAGAAGGGAAAAGACTCAGTGGCCAGAGGCAATACCCAGACAGATCAAATGGCTTGAGAAGTGGCTATGAAGGAGCCTATCCAGGTTATGGGACTGCAAGAGACACCTGCTGGGATATGGGACTTGTCTAAGGGATGGACTCACTTAGAATATGCTGAAGAAGAAAGGACTCATATTGCTAACCACCCTTTACCAACTATTACCTAGAGAAAGAAGGGCAATGATGCACACAAGAAAGAAAATTATACTCCTTAGAAAGCAAGCAAAAGACTTACTAGGTCAAATGCACAGATGGACTCATTTACAGGGTAAAAAGCTTGTCCAAGCAGTTAAGGGACCTAGAGTATGTATAATAGGCCTCAGGTTCTGGGCCAGAAAGATAGTAGAACAGTGTAAGGTATGCCATCAAGTGAATGCTTATGCAGCCAAGAGTAATCAGAGCAAAAGACCTAGGGTAGAACGGTCTGGAGTATATTGAGAGGTCAATTTTACAGAAGTTAAGTCAGGACAAATACCTTACAGATACTTTCTCTGGATGGGTTGAGGCTTTCCCCACAAAGCAGGAAACAGCTACCATGGTAGCCAAGAATGTATTAGAGGAAATTTTCCCAAGATTTGGAGTGAGTGCCCAAGGTAATTGGATTGGACAGTTGTCCTGTTTTTGTCTCTAAGGTAACTCAGGGATTGGCAGAGGTATTGGGGACTAATTGGAAATTCCATTGTGTGTACCATCCCCAGAGCTCAGGGCAGGTAGAGAAAATGAACAGAACCCTAAAAGAGACCTTAACTAAATTGACCTTGGAGACTGGCATGGACTGGGTGGTGCCCCTCCCCTTGGCCCTGTTCCGAGCCTGGAACACCCCCTACCATTTTAACCTGACCCCTTTTGAGATCTTGTTTGGTACCCCAGCTCCCTTGGTGTCCACTGGGCCCTCCTGGAGGTATCCCAACTCACTGATAGGAATCTCTTCTTGAGGCTCCAAGCTCTTCAGTCAATACAACATGAGATTCAGCCCAAACTGCCTTAAATGCTCCAGGAATGCCAGAGACCCCTCACCACTTCCAGACTTGTGACTGTATCTATGTAAGGAAACATTGGGCAGAGTCGCTGGAACCCCGATGGAAGGGACCCTTCCTGGGACTGCTTGCCACCCCCACAGCCCTCAAGGTGGACAGTGTTACAGCCTGGGTGCATGCTTCCCAAATAAAACCTGCACATGCTCTGCACCCCAGAGACCCTGATGGACAGTATAGAAGATGGACAATCTGCTCAAGCTCAAGATCACTCAACCTTGATCATGACTTCCTGGAGGTATCTTTGGATTCTGGTTACTTCTCCCATGCTTTGTGCCTGTCCACCAAACCTGTCACAGCATTCACTGTCTCCTTTTGGTTGGGGTGCCTGGGGTAGCTGCTAGGACCTCCACTTTGGTCTTACAAGGGAAGAATTATGACAGTCGTGTTGTGGATAGCCCTGGGGCTTTTTTTATTCTAATTCTGCCCTCCTGTGAGGGGCTTCAGACAAGGAGTGAGTTACACCTGTGACTTCTTGTGAACCAATCCCCTAATGAATAAAAGAGCCAATCACTGGGCACATAGGGAGACTTCTGGGTTGGAGAGGTGAAGAGAGAAGGAGGAGAGAGAGGTGCCTTTTGGAGCAGGGACAACATGTAGTAGGTAAGATGTAGCTACTAGAGTCTCCTGGTACCATGGCAGATCTGCAAGGATTTGCCACCAGAGGAATCAGACTTTGATAAGGTTTATAAGATTAGGTTTTAGTTGTTGCACCCAGAGATTGAGTTATCATTGTTTCTGAACTAAGTTTGTGTTGTGTTTTCCTTCACTCGGCAGCTTGTCTGGGTTCTAGAGAGAAAGGTACAGCAGCATGTGCACCACAGAGGCCATGGGGGTATTGAAGCATGGGACTGGTGTGGTAGTGACCCACCAGTGGGAACCTAGTGAGCTAGGTGGAAAGATCATAGAGTTCTGAGTCAGATCTCCACAAGATGAAAGCAGGTCAGCCATTGCTTGCCAATGCATGGTTGGCCAGCCTGTCAGGGATGAGAGAACCAGGGAACTAGCGTGGTAAGTGCAATATTCCATCTTTTTAAATATTTCCTGCAACACAGCCTGAAGGGCAGCCATTGATTTAGATAGAGAGAGAATAGAAACTTCCATCAAAGTAGTACTACAGAATAGGAAGGGATTAGACTTCACTGAGGGGATAGCCCTCCTTGCTGGAAGAAAAGTTATGTGCTGCCTTAGTTGAAGAGTGTTGCTTTCATATAGACTATTCTGGGGTTATTAAAGATTCAATGGCCAAGGTGAGATAAGGGTTAGTCAAGCAGAAGAGAGAGAACAGAGTCAGAGCTGGTTCGAGTCTTGGTTTAACTCCTCTTGGTTGACCACCCTCATATCTACCTTGTTAGGATCCTAATTGTTCTCCTACTGTTGTTGACTTTTGGCCCCTGCATTTTGAACTACTTGGTTGCTTCTGTTAAAGAACAAATAGGTACAGTACAACTAATGATCTTAAAGCAGAGATACAAAGAATTAGATACAGAAGACCAGAAGTATGAGCTATCAGAATACCAGCAATAGCTTCAGGATTGACGTAAGCATAAAGAAAAGAGGGTAATGAAGAGGTCAGTGCAGAGTCTTTGGAAAATTCTGCTGGACCCATCCCCTCCTGTAAGAGACAGTTCAGACAGCAAGCACATAGGCCTGATTAAGCCCCTACTACCTCATTACCTAAAGACCAATCAGTTTAAAGGGCTCACTGTTCTGCCAATCATATTGTGCCTGGTTACTGATGCTCTGTTCTCCTGGAAACTGTATAAAACTCACCAAACAGGCTACCTAGGATGATGGCCGCTTCTTTGGGTCTGGGACAACCCCAGTGTGCTAGAACAATAAATTCCTTTTGCTTTTGCATCGATCCTCGGCTCTGAGTTTTTCACTCAGGGGGTTCCCTGGTAGTTAAGGCTCCATGGAATCTTACACTTTCCTTCAAAAGATGGTGCTGGTTACTTTTCATTCATCCCCAAAGTCTGGGCAGAGTAACTTTCTCCCACCCTAGAATGTATCATTCTTCCTAATTTTCAAGATGTGCCTTAAGAAGAGATTTCACTGTTCTCTTCATGATGTGAAGTGTCTCAAAGCCAGTGTGAGGGAAGACAGAAGCTCTTGTTAGATTCAGCTGGGCAATGGGTGGAGCCTCAGGTCAGCCATTCCTTCAGCTGGGCTGTGGGTGGAATCCCAGGTTAGCTATCCTCTCACTGCAGTTAAGCTCATACCTTGACAGAAGAATCCTAAGGAACCATGAGCCAGAATCTCTTACATTGATCCCAAGCCAATAACCACTGAAGTTATAAGGCATAATAACCTTGGTCATAACTTGAGACTTCTAAGTCTTCAAAGATAACAAGGAAGGTTGTGGACCAACCAAGCTTTTGGTCTATTTCATCTTCTTTGTTCTTCCTTTTGTTTCTAGAAGCCAATACCCTACCTTGTCAACTCCATCCTGTGTCTCAGTTTCAAGTTCTTATTATTCAATAAGTAACATTAAATCAGTCAAAATAGTTATTAACTCAAACCAAAATGAGAAAATTAATGTGGTTTGTTTTGTTGGTCTGTAAATTTTTAATGAAAACTATTAGTATAATCTAAGTTTTAGTTTTTAAAATTGGAGTTCTGTGACCCTTCATATTACATGTGTACCAGCTAAAAGTGTGCTTTGTCTGGCTTTGTGGAAGCAGGCATGTTTTACTACCAATTCATATGTTTTAATAAACATTCTAAGATTCTACATCAATTCTTTACCACATATCATTTACAAAGAATTATGTGATTATCAGCTATAAAGTATACAAATGCAAATTATAAAATAAAACTCAA
Source organism: Rhynchomys soricoides (assembly GCA_019843965.1). Taxonomy (NCBI): domain Eukaryota; kingdom Metazoa; phylum Chordata; class Mammalia; order Rodentia; family Muridae; genus Rhynchomys; species Rhynchomys soricoides. Next base: position 1,791,502 of record JADRCH010000268.1, read on the forward strand.
TGTTGAATGATTAAGAAACATATTTTTACAGAATTAATTGTGGAGTACTTTGTTATATTTATGTCACACAAATGAATACTTTAGATTGATAGGTTTGTTTACCCTGAACTTCAGCATGTTTTCCTTGTGGCTACGTGTGACTGTACTTTTTTCAACTATTTGTACAAACCTGTAAAAAATAATTTGAGGTCAAAGAAGCCCACATGAAAGGAAAGTATAGATCTCTAATGCTAAATCAAATGCTTTTTCTTATGTGTAAAACACATCAATATAAGAAAGTGATACAAGTGAACACACCTGTATAAGAGAATGTTGCTTAGTGAACTGATAACTTCAATAGTTAATGAATCAGGGGTTAGGGAATATGACTCTGTTGGTAAAGTGATTCCAAGAACCTATGTGGAAATCAGGGAACAATGGCATGACCATACAATCTCAGTGTTGGGAAATGGAGATAGGAACATCCCTGGGTTTCCCTGGCAAGCTTGTCATGCTGAATGAGTAAGCTTCGTGCTCATTGAGAAACTCAAAAAGTTAAAGACATATTTATATTGATATCAGACATCTTCCTTGACCTTGAGACTTTCTCTCACACATGTGCACATATGCACACAAATGTGCACAAACAACATGTACCCATATATATACCACACATACATAGACATGCATTAAAATAGGCAATGAATAATGTAAATGTTCAGTTTAAAGGAAAATTTACAAATGATTTTTACTTAAAATTTTAAATTGATTCTTTTTAGCATACAAAGAGTTTTATTGTGGAATATATATATATATATATATATATATATATATATATATATATATATATATCACTATGCTTTGTTAAATAGCATTTTGTGGTAATGGGAATTGAACTGATGTCCTTGAACACAGTATGGAGGTCTCATTCTCTGAGCTACGATCTTCATGCACTTTTTTAATGACAAGAAAAGCATCCACAGAAGTTAAAAGACACTTTCTAACATTGTTCTATGAGGAACTAGTCACCAGTTTCTTTTCTGCCTGATATTGAATATCTACATCAATGTTCAATAACATGCAATAAAAACAGTAAAAGGTTAAGGCAGAGAAATAGAAGGGCAGATTGAAATTTCAGCCACTTCTAACATCGAAGTAGTAATGTATTGGGTACCACATTATCAGATGACTCAGAAACATAGTGAGTTGAAAAAGATTGTTTACTTTTATAAAGTTCTAACCTACCATTTTTAATTAGTATATTATAAGTATATGGAATAAATATTTTAAAGGTATATTCAAATATGAAAAACAAACATTGTTATGCTGATTCTAGCATTTACCTCAAGAAAATTGTTTAATAGAATCTAAGACATAATATTTACAAAGAGGTTCTGGTACAGACCCATGCAGGCTCTGTGCATGCTGCTTCAGTCTCTGTGAGTTCATATTAGCTCTACTCATGTTGATTTAGAAACTCTTGTTTTCCATCCCCTCTGGCTCCTACTGTTTTTCTGCCTTCTCTACGTTGGGATTTCTGGGCCCCGAGGAGAGGGATTCAATGAAGATGTTCCATTTTAGGCTGAGTATTCCAGGGTCTCTCACTCTCTGAATAATGTCCGGCTATGGGTCCTTTTATTTATTTCTATTTGCTGCAGAAGATTTCTGATTATGGCTGATCAAGGCACTGATCTATGAGCATAGCAGAATGTCATTAGGAGTCATATTACATCTTTTGAAGACCAGTAGTATTTAGTTTTACCCTAGATCCCTAGGATATCTAGTCTCTGGTTCTTGGTCACTCAAACAATGTTAGGTATGAATTCCATCTTGTGGAACTGGCCTTAAGTCAAATAAGATAATTGTGGGTTTCCAAAAGCTTTGTGCCTCCACTGCCCTACCGAGTCTTGCAGGCAAAACACCATCTTAGATAAAAGGACTTGTGGCCGAGTTGGAGTTTATGTTTCTCTTTTGGTAGCATTCAGAGTACCTTCCTGTACCAAAGATGTTACCAAGTAGAGTAGGGGTGAAGCCTTCCTCTCTGTAGGCTTAACTTCTTCATACTAAGTGAGCTGTCTAAGTGTCATCTTCAACAACAGGGTCTTGCTGTCAGATTTCAGAGCTGTAGGAAGTGTCTAGTGTATTAGGTTTCCTCCGTACTATCCCTCAAACGGCCCTTAGTTTTAGTTGTCTCTCGCTGTATTTCTTCCCTTATTCCCTGTACTCCCTCTCTTTTCCTCTTGATCCTCCCATTCTCAGTACCTCCCTATAGAGGTATAACTGTCTATTCCTAACTTCCTAGGAAGATCTATCAGTTTGTGCTAACCTTTATGCTTCTATGGTTGTGTCTTGATTATCATTGTTTTAACAGATAATATCTACTTATAAGCAAATATATACCATATTTGTCTTTCTATGTCTGTGATACTTCACTCAGGATAATTTGTTTTTAGTTCTATCCATTTATATATGAAATTTTAATGGTGGAATAATATTCCACCATGTAAATGTACCATATTTTCTTTAGCCATCCTTCTGTTGAGGGACCTCTAAGATGTTTCTATGTTCTGGTTATTGTGAACAGAGCAGCACTGAACATGCTTGAGCAGACGTCTCTATATTAGGATAAACTATCTTTTGGGTATATGCCCAAGAGTGGTATAGCTGAATGATGGGGTAGATTGATTCCTCTTTTCCTGTCTTAGTTAGGGTTTTACTCTTGTGGACAGACACCATGGCCAAGGCAAGTCTTATAAAAGACAATATTTAATTGTGGCTGGCTTTCAGGTTCAGGGTTCAGTCCAACATCAAGGGAGGAAACTTGATAGTGTCCAGGCAGGCATGGTGCAGCAGGAGCTGAGAGTTCTAGATCTTCATCTGAAGCCTGCTAGAAGAATACTGGCTTCTAGGAAGCTAGGATGAGGGTCTTACAGCCCAGACCCACAGTGACACACTTACTCCAACAAGGCCACACCTTCTAATAGTGCCACTCCCTGGCCCAAGCATATATAAACCATCACACTTCCTGAGAAATTGCCATACTGATTTTCATACTAGTGATATAAGTTTAAACAAACCCTTTATATTAGAAATTGCTATAATAGCAACAGAGAAGCAACTAGAACCCCTGCCTAGGGAATGGTATCACCAACAGTAGATGGGTATTTTTACCAAAATTAATATAATCAAGAAAATACCCCACTGACGTACTCAGAGGCCCATCTTGCAGATGATTCTAGATTCTGTCATACTCAAAACAAACACTAACCATCATATAGTCGTCATCTGTTATGTCAGCATCTGTTTGCTACTGACCTATGTAGACTGGTTCATATCCAGTATGTCTTATTTTTTTTTGTCTGTTTGTTCAGTTTTTAATCTTTTAAATCATTTCTAGTTATATGGCTATGTGCTGGATGTGCTAAAGTTTAGAAAATTAGATTAGGTTGTTTTACTTAAAAAATCAGCAGTAGATATTTTTGCTCTTTCAGGATGGACTTATTATTTATTAGAACTTTATTTATACCCAGTTTTTAGTTCCACTCTCATCCTGGGCCATGTTTGTACTCTAGATCACAGAGTTGACTCTTAAGGACCCTTTTCTCTGGATTTAACAGAATGGCCCAAGTGAGGTCTCTTATGTTATCTGGGATGGTGCCTCCGTGACTTTCATACTGGGTCCCCTCTGCTCCTAGCTTTGTATGCTTTGTTGCTATACTGTCCTGTCATTTGTTAATAACTCATGATCTGCTCCTGAACACTCTGGAGTTGATGGGGTGGGGTGGGGTAGGGTCAGCATTGCTCTCATCTCCCATGTACGTACCCCACAATCTTAGCTATTTCAGCAGCATGATTACCAGTCTCTTCCCCTTCAGACAAGAGAGCCCATCAATTCTGTTATCTCTCTTTTCTTGACACTGGGAAAGCTGAAATGTTACTATATATTAACTACATATAGAATTAGATTTTAGAATGTTATCTCTTTTTTAGGTTAACAGAAGGAATCCAATTATTTTTCTGCCAATAGTTTCGATTTAGAATTTTGATGTTATTTATTATTATTCAGAGATAGTATTTTATTTCTTAAAGAGAACCAAAACAATGTATACCACATATTTTGCCTTTATTGGAGTAAAACTCAGTAAATGACATTGCTATTTATACTTTTGAATTTATAAAGCAGCAATTTACTCCAAACTTACACCTTTGCTAAAACGAAAGAATGAAATATCTCTGATATTTTAATAAAACTTTAGGCAAGAATATTACTTAACTTAAAGGTTTTTACAATATTTATGTTTTACAGATTGTATCTAAGAGCTTTGTACAATCCATCTTCCAGATGTAGACACATTAATGAATTTAAGTGAATTAATTTTCCTCCAGCAGTTAAAATTTATGATTAGTTGGGTTTGGCAGTGAGAAGTTAAAGGGGATTTGAGATCAAGTGGAGTGATTTTTAAGTGTATTGGGAAGGGTGAGTTATATTCATTTTAATATCACCAAGTTCTTTTAAAGGCTCCCGTTTGTCAACGTTAAAGCTTTTAAATCAGAATCTCCCTTGATCAATGCTCCTTTGGAACACAGAAAGACAAGGACAGACATTCCACAAACAAGGAAATCCAGGAGGTCAATAAAATTGTGAAAGTGCAGTATGTTAAACAGCCATCAATAATTAGAAGACTGCAAAACACCAGCATCGTATAGGATCACCACTTGCTGTTGTGTGATTTTTCCTGGGGAGATGTAAACAAACATGTATATACCCCAGATCCATGGCATGCAAGAGAGAGTGGAGAAATGTTACAATCCACCTTCAGCTGGTGAGGATGCTGGTTACTTAGCAGAGAATGGGGAAGTAGTTACTTACAGAAAAGTGTGCCATATGAAACAATTCATCATGGTTTATGTTCAGTATAAAGAAAGTTTGGAACTCTTGAGAGAATTAGGAGGCACTAGGCCCCATCTTCCCTAGTTAGCAACTGGCACCTGCTCTGCGTGTGTGTGTGTGTGT
>JADRCH010000268.1:1796894-1868746 GCA_019843965.1 Rhynchomys soricoides
TCCTCCCACTTTATCCCTTCCCCTTCTCTAAGTAGAAGGAGAAGCCACCATCCCACAAGGACACTTGCTCAACTATGTTCATAGCAGTTTTATTCTTAATACCCAGAAACCAGAAACAACCTAGATGTCTGTAAACTAAAGAGTGATTAAAGAAAATGTGGTACATTTACAAAATGAAAAACTATTTAGCTATTAAAAACAAAGAAAAACGTCATGAAATTTGCAGACAAATGGATAGAACTAGAAAATATCCTGATCGAGGTAACACAGACCCAGAAAGACACACATGGTATATATTCACTTGTAAATGGACATTAGCCATAAAGTACAGGATAAACATGCTACAGTCCACAGACCCAAAGAAGCTAAGTAATAAGGATGGCCCAAGAGAAGCTGTTTGAATCTCACTCAGAAGGGGAAATAAAATAGACATCGGAGGTGGATGAGGGAACTGGATTTGCCTGCTTGTCTAGGCACTCTCAGTTTATCTTAGGGTTGAAAAGTTGCAGATTGATAAATGACTAAGCCTTTGTATTAGAAAAGGGGAAGAGAATTCCAGGAAGGGGCTTTGATGGATGAGAGGGGTGATTGTAGCTCTTTAGAGTAGCTACCATTCAGTGGGAAGAGGAAAACAGCATATGTGTGTGTGTGTGTGTGTGTGTGTGTGTATCAGAAAATATATAAGTACCTTCTGTAGAAGAAAGAATAAATGTCTGTTTTAGTTTTTCAACTTGAAGTCTCCTAAAGTTGTTATTATGAAATCAGAGTCTTATATTTCCTGTGGGTGATGCAAATTTTCTGTATCAATATGTCCCTTCAGGATGGGTGTCAACCAAATGAAAACTGCATGAACTGAAGGGTGACTTTCTGCATCCTATGAACTGTAACATCCCCAAAGGTCACATGAACCCGGGAAACGAATCCCAGGTGATGTCGAGTCAGAAGTGCTCCTTTTCTCTTTTCATTCAGGAATGCTAATACCTCTTTTGACCTTACCATAGGCCTAGTTATCACTGTTTATTTCACTGCCATGCTTACTGGGCCAAGGTATACAGTAGGTCATCACAGAAACCACTCTTCATAATGGCTGCAGTGTGTAATGCCCAGAAGAAATAGTGATTCACAATAGCTGTCTAACACATTGGTAAAACATTTAATTAATTAAGTAGAGAAACAATATTTCCCTGTAGCCATTCTGACCAGCACTTCAGGCTGATCATGAAGCATAGTGATCCTCCATCCTCAGCTTTCTATGTGTTGGTGAGACATAGGAAGCAGAAAGTAAAGTGCAGGAAGATTTATTAAAGTGCAGGAAGATTTATACAAAACTGTAAAATCTGAGAGAGGCCTGTTGTTGAAGAGAAAGGCTAGAAACATGAAGCCATGGCCCAAGAAAATGGCTGGAGCCACCAGCTGGGGCAGAAGCACCCAGAATATCTAAATGTAATCTGAGGTTGTTATAATACCAAAATGCACACCATTGGGTTAAGATTTAAGATGCTGCTGAGATGTGGGATACATGCATCACCTTGTGCAGTGTGGGAGAGCTGGCTTAGGAGAGTCATCTCACCCTTTACTGGCTGCTGCCCCACCTCTCCTTGACTGAGCAAAGTGAGAGAGCTGGCCCTGGTCACTCTCCTGCAGGATAGCTGGTAGGCTGACCAGTATAGCTTCCACTCTGGCCCAGACCCAGGGTACTGACTTGACCCACTCCAACATCTATCTATCCCACTGTTAAACTGCTGGAGTACATGAAGGTGATGATACTACAAATTTGAAGCTGCTGGATCTCCTTGATGCATGGCAACAGCAGGATGTCTGAGAAGGATCTGGGTAAGGAGCCAGTATTTATAGTGTAGCAGAAGTCAGAGGCTACAAACCAGACCAAGGGCTCATTTCAGTGAACATTTGACAGTAAAAATGTGTGGACAAAAGTGTATACTGTGGGACAGCTTTCATGGCAAGACATATTTGTTTGGTTGATTTTTTTGGCTGTAAGAGGTTGCAAGGGTGGGGGGTAGATATGAAGAGGCAGTGAGATGATTGCAATTGGGGTACATGATGTGAAATTCATAGAGTCAATTAAAAGTAGGGGAAAAAGGCTAGATTATGCTACTAAGGCATAAAACCCATCCTATGCAAATGATTCCCAAAGCAAATATTAAATATCATGAAAGATCTGTTATCCTTTGTTTCTTTTAATATTTCCTTGTTTGTATTTTATATGTGTGACTCTTTGCCTGCATGTATCTCTGTGTACCATATGCATGGTCATGGAGATCAAAATCATACCAGATCCCATGGAACTGATTGTGATACCAGATCCTCTGGACCTGATTGTGAACAGCCATTTGCATTCAGGACTTGAATCCGGGTCTTCTCCTAGAACAGCATTTACTCTTAACCACTGAGCATCTCCTTAAGCCTGACCCTGTCCTTTGTATAGTGTGGCCATGCTGACACATATTTTGCTCTTGAATAAAATATCTCATGTCCTCTTTGAGATGAGAGCTGAGGGATTTTTGTTGACAACAACAATCTGTATGTTTTTTTAAAAGTAAGGAATCTAAAATTGGAATTAAGTCAAAGTCAACTGACTATTTTCCTGAGAAATCTACATTTTCTCAGTACATGTGACTACTCGCATCTTTGCTGTTCTCCAGAAGACCAATATTAAAAGTCTCCAGCTTGATGCTTCTGGGAGGCTGGTGAAAGAGTAGGAGACTGGGAGGTTTTCAAATTATTAGGGGCTGCTAAGCAGGAATTGTTGGGGATTGACTCTTCCTTTCTCTCTTTTGCTACCTGCCTGCAAGGTAAGTAGAATTGCTTCATCATGAACTCCTGCCTGAGGTGAGACTCCCCATGGTCCAAAATAACCAGATCACTGAACCCAAAGCAATAGGGACAAAGAATCCTGGGCTGGAAGCTGGAATACTGTGAGCTCAAATAAACTTCCTTTTGTGGGATGAGTAGGAAACTAGGGCAGGATGCTAGGAGCATAAAGGGTTGGACTCCCACTGTATGTATGTAGCTTGGTCTTCATATAGGTCTGCCAAGAACTATAGCAATGATTTACCTAACTCTATTGCCTGCCTGTGGATCCTGTTCTTCTAACTTCTGCCTTGTCTTGCTTTAGTGGAAGATGATGTGGCTAGGCCTGCAGTGACTTGAGGTTGCCAGGGTAGGTTGGTACCCAGAGGTACCTCCTCCTTCTCAGAGGTGACTGGGAGGGGTCTGGAGAAAGGATCATGTGAGAGAGGGACTTGGAAGAGGGGGTGTTGTGATCCAGATATGAAGTGAATAATTAATTACCTAATACAAAAAACAAGCCAAGCAGTGGTGGCATACACCTTTAATCCCAGCACTCAGGAGGCAGAGGCAGGCAGATTTCTGAGTTTAAGGCCAGCTTGGTTTACCCAGTGAATTCCAGAACAGGCAGGGCAATACAGAGAAAAGCTGTAGAAAAAAAAAAAAAGGAAAAACAAAAACAAAAATACAACATATACTCAAACTTAAAAAAAAGAATTAGGAAAGGAACTAAGTTCAAAATAGGCACTGTAGTAAGATGGAGCATCATTTGGGTATATGCCCAAGAGTGATATAACAGGATCTTGAGGTAGATCTACTTCCATCTTCTGGAGGAACCACCATACTGATTTCTAGAACGGTTGTATAAGTTTACACTCACATCAGCAATGGATGAGTGTTCCACATACTTCGTGTCCTCAGCAGCATGAGTTATTAATTTTAGCCATTCTGACAGGTATAAGATGGAATCACAAAGTTGTTTTTATTTTATTTGCCTGCTGGCTAAAAATGTTGAACATTTCCTTAAGTGTTTCTCAGCTATTTGAGTTTTGTCTTTTAAGAATTCTTTTAGATCTGTGCCCCATTTTAATTAGGTTATTTTGTAATTTTGTTGGATGTCACTTTGTCTAATGCCCTTTATCTTATGGAAGTTTTGAGTTTCATTAAGTTCTATTTATTAATTATTGATATTAGTGCTTGCATTAATGATGTTCTATTCATAAAGTCTTTCCCTGTGCCCATGAATTCAAGGCTATTCCTCACTTTTTTTTTCTATTAGGTTCAGTATATCTAATTGTGGTTGAGGTCTTGAACCATTTGGAGTTGAGTTTGTGAAGACTTATAAGTATGAATCTATTTGGATTCTTCTACGTTCAGCTATCCAGTTTGGTCAACACCATTTGTTGAAGATGCTGTCTTTTATTCTAGTGTATATTTTGGTTTCATTATCAAAAGACAGGTGTCCATAGGTGCATGGATTTATGTGTAGGTTTTCAATTTGGTATCATTGACCAGTGTGTCTGGATTTGTGCCAACATGTGCTATTTTTACAACTATAGTTTTCTTAGTACAATTTTAGGTCCAGGATGATACCTCCAGCAGTTCTCTTATTATTCAGGGTTATCTTAGCTATCCTGGGTGAGTTTGTGTGTGTCCCCAAGATATTTATATTATTTAAAGTTATTGTGAAAGATAGATTCCCTGATTTCTTTCTCAGTCTGTTTGCCATTTGTCTATAGGAAAGCTACTGAGTTCTTTAAGTTAATTCTAAATCCAGCTACATTGCTGAAGGTGTTTGTCAGCTCTAAGATTTTACAGGTGGAATTTTAGGGTTACTTATGAATGCTATTAAGTCATCTACAAATAATGATAGTTTAACTTCTTCCTTTTTAATTTGTATCCCCTTGATCTCCTTCAGTGCCTTACTGATCTAGCTGAGACTTCAAGTACTATATTGGATATGTATAGAAAGAGTGGACAACCTTGTCTTGTTCTGGATTTTAGTGAAATTGATTTGAGTTTATATTCACTTAATTAGATACTGGCTATAGTTGACACATCCAAACTCATGGGTGAGATTACCAGTACCACCCCAATACCTGGCCCAAATGGGACCTACCTGGGGCCCAGTGGACCCAGGAACTGCAAGGTGGCTGGTGACAGGATCCTTCTAGTATCCATCTGTGCCAAGGAGCTAACCCTGTGCCACAGCAATCCTTACCCCAATCCTGCCCAGAGAAAACTTGTCCTCCAGTGTTGACACACCCAAGCTCACAGGATCATAGGCTCACAGGAGGGACAAGCTTCAGTTAGAGACAGCAAGGCCAGATAACACCAGAGATAACCAGATGACAAGAGGCAAGAACAAAAACATAAGAAACAGAAAACAGTGATACTTGGCAACATCAAGACACAGTTCTTCCACTATAGCAAGCACAGAATACTCCAACATACATGAAAAGCAAAATTCTGATCATAAAACACATCTCATGAGGATGATAGAGGACTTTAAAAAGGACACAAATAACTAACTTAAAGAAATACAGGAGAACACAGGTAAACAGGTAGAAGCCCTTAAAGAGGAAACACATAAATCCCTTAAAGAAATACAGGAAAATGCAACCAAACAGGTGAAGGAATTAAACAAAACCATCCAGGATCTAAAAATGGAAATAGAAAGAATGAAGAAATAACAAAGAGAGACAACCCTGGAGATAGAAAACCTAGGAAAGAGATCAGGAAATATAGATGCAAGCATCACCAACAGAATACAAGAGATAGAAGAGAGAATCTCAGGTGTAGAAGATACCATAAAAAACAATGACACAAAAGTCAAAGAAAATGCAAAAAGCAAAGAGCTCCTAACCCAAAACATCCAGGAATCCCAGGACAAGATGAGAAGACCAAACATAAGAATAATGGGTATAGAAGAGAGTGAAGATTCCCAACTCAAAGGGACAACAAACACCTTCAACAAAGTTATAGAAGAAAATATCCCTAACCTAAAGAAAGAGATGTCCCTAAATATATAAGAAGACTGCAGAATGCCAAATAGATTGAAACAGAAATGAAATTCCATCCTCATAAAATAATCAAAACACCAAATGCACAGATACAAGAGAGAATATTAAAAGCAGTAAGGGGAAAATATCAAGTGACATATAAAGGCAGATGTATCAGAATTATTCCAGACTTCTCAACAGAGACTCTAAAGGACAGAAGATCCTGGGCAGGTGTCATGCAGATCCTAAGAGAAAAAAAGTCAGTCCAGACAACTATACCCAGCAAAACTATCAATTACCATCGATAGAGAAATTAAGATATTCCATGATAAATCCAAATTTAAACAATATCTGTCCACATGTTCAGCCCTACAAAAGATAATAGATTGAAACCTCCAACACAGGGATAGAAACTATACCTAAGGAAAAGCAAGAAATTAATTTTCTTACAAGAAATCCCAAAAGAAAATAACAGGAAGAAACAATCATTGGTCTTTACTATCTCTCAATTCCCCAATAAGAAGACAGATTAACAGACTGGATACATAATCAGGACCCAGCATTTTACTGCATACAGGAAACACACCTCACTGACAAAGACAGACACTACCTTAGAGTAAAAGCCTGGAAAAAATTCCAAGCAAAAGGTCCCAAGAAAAAAGCTGGAATAGCCATTCTAACATCAAATAAAATCAACTTCCAATCAAAAGTTGTCAAAAAAGATGAGGAAAGACACTTCATACTCATCAAAAGAAAAAAAATCTACAAAGATGAACTCTCAATGCTGAACATCTATGCCCCAAATACAAGGGCACACACATTTGTAAAAGAAATGTTACTAAAGCTTAAAGCACACATTGAACCTCATACAATAGTGAGAGACTCAAAGACCCCACTCTCATCAATGGATAGATCATGGAAACAGAATCTGTAGAGAGACACAGTGAAACTAACAGAAGCTATAAACCAAATGGATTTGACAGATGTATACAGAACATTTCACTCTAAAACAACAAAATATATATACCATCTTCTTGGCACCTCATGGTACCTTCTCCAAAATTGACTATAGACAGATGTGAAACAAGCCTCAAATCAATACAAGAAATTGAAATAATCCCATGCATTTCTTCGGATCACCATGGACTAATGCTGGTGTTCAATAACAACAAAGCTGGAGAGAGCATACACCAGCAGCTTAACAGCACATCTGTAAACTCTTGAACAAAAGGAAGCAAATACACCCAAGAGGAGTAGATGGCAGGAAATAATCAAAATCAGGGCTGAAATCAAGCCAGTAGAAATAAAGAGAACTATGCAAAGAATCAACAAAATCAGGAGCTGTTTTTTTTGAGAGAATCAACAAGAGAGAATAACCCTTAGCCAGACAAACCAGGGGTCACAGAGACAGTATCTAAATTAACAAAATCAGAAATGAAAAGTGAGACATAACAACAGAAACTAGAGAAATTTAAAATATCATCAGATTCTCCTACAAAAGCCTATACAAAACTGGTAAATCTAGATGAAGTGGATGATTTTGTAGACAGATATTAGGTACCAAAGTTAAATCAGAATCAGATAAATCATCTAAACAGTCCTATAACCCATAAAGAAATAGAAGCAGTCACTAAAAGTCTTCCAAACAAATTAAGCCTAGGACCAGGTTGTTTGAGTGCAGAATTCTATCAGAACTTCAAAGATGACCTAATGCCAATACTCTTCTAACTATTCCATAAAATAAAAGCAGAAGAAACAACACCTAATTCATTCTATGAAGCCACAGTTACACTGATACTTAAACAACACAAAGACACAACAAAGAAAGAGAACTTCAGACCAATTTCCCTTATGAATATTGATGCAAAAATACTCAATAAAAGTTTCACAAAATGAATCCTAGAACAGATCAAAACAATCATTCAACTTGATCAAGTAGACTTCATGCCAAGGACACACAGATGATTCAGTATTTGGAAATCCATCAACATAATCTACTATACAAACAAACTTAAAGACAAAAAACACATGATCATTTCATTAGATGCTTAAAAAGCATTTGACAAAATACAACACAACTTCATGTTGAAGGTCTTGTAAAGGTCAGGAATTCAAGACCCATATCTTAACATAATAAAAGCAATATACAGCAAACCAGTAGCCAACATCAAACTAAATGGAGAGAAACTCGAAGCAATCCCCCTAAAATCAGGGACCAAACAAGGCTGCCCCCTCTCTCCCTATCTATTCAATACAGTATTCAAACGTCTAGCCAGAGCAATTAGACAAAAATAAGAGGTCAAACATACAATTTTGAAAGGAAGAAGTCAAGTTATCACTATTTGCGGATGATATGGTAGTATACTTAAATGACCGAAAAAACTCCACCAGAGAACTCATACAGTTGATAATACTTCAGCAAAGTGGATGGATATAAAACAAACTCAAACAAATCAGTAGCTTTCCTCTACTCAAAGGATAAACAGGCTGAGAAAGAAATTAGGGAAATGAGACCCTTCACAATAGTCACAATTAATATAGAATATTTTGGTATGACTCTAGAGAAGCAAGTGAAAGATCTGTATGACAACAACTTCAAGTCTCTGAAGAAAGGGATTGAAGAAGAACTCAGAAAATATAAAGATCTCCCATGCTCACGGATCAGCAGGATTAACATAGTGAAAATGGCCATCTTACCAAAAACAATCTATAGATTCAATGCAATCTCCTTCAAAATTCCAACTCAATTTTTCACAGAGATAGGAAAAGCAATTCATCTGGAATAACAAAAAAACCCAGATAGAGAAAACTATTTTCAAAAATAAGAGAACTTCTGGGGGAATCATCATCCATGATGTCAAGCTGTACTACAGAGCAATAAATACTACAGCTTTGGTTCAGAGATAGACAGGTAAATAAAGGGGGTAGAATTGAAGACCCAGAATTAAACCCACTCACCCATGGTCACCTGATCATTGACAAAGAAGCTAAAACCATCCAGTGAAAAAAAAAAAGGATTTTCAACAAATGATGCTTGTTCAACTGGCAGTCAGCATGTAGCAGAATGCAGATTGATCCATTCTTATCTCCTTGTACAAGCACAAGTCCAAGTGGATCAAGGACCTCTACATAAAACCAGATAGACTGAATCTAATAGAAAAGAAAGTGGGAAAGAGCCTCGAACACATTGCTTCAGGAGAAAATTTCCTGAACAGAACAACAAAGGGCTCAGGCTCTAAGATCAACTATAGTATAGACAAATGGGATCACATAAAATTGAAAAGCTGAGGGAGTTCGCAGCCCAAGGGAGGGAGCAACAGTGGCAACTGGCCTGACCCCTCAATGCTCCTGGAGACTGGATCACCAAACAAAGAATACACATGGAGGGACCCATGGTGCTGGCCACATACGTGGCAGAGGAGAGTCTTGTTAGCCATCAGGGAGAGGAGAAGCCCTTGGGCTGGAGGGTGTTAGATGCCCCAATATAGGAGAATGCTAGGGAGGGAAGACGAGAGTGGGTGGGTGGGTGGCTGAGGGAATACCCCCATAGAGGCAGGGGGAAGGGGAGAGGGAATAGGGAGGTTCCAAAGGTGAGATCTGGAAAGGGGGAAACATTTGAAATGTAAATAACGTATCAAAACAACAACAACAAAACAACAAAAAAACACAAAAACAAATAAAAACAAAACCGAAAGAAAGAAAAGAAATCTTCTGCAAGGCAATGGACACTGTCAATAGGACAAATCGGCAACCTACAGAATGTGAAAAGGTCTTTATCAACTGTATATTTGATATAGGGCTAATATCCAATATAGACAGGAACTCAAGAAGTTATATTTTAGAGAACCAAATAATCCTATTAAATATGGGGAACCGAGCTAAAGAGAGAATTCTCAACTGAGGAATTTTGAATGTCTGAGAAGCACCTAAAGAAATGTTTAACATCCTTAGTCATCAGGAAAATGCAAATCAAAACAACCCTGAGAGTCCACCACATACCAATCAGAATGGCTAAGATGAAAAACTCAGTTAACAGCAGATGCTGGCAAGGCTGTGGAGAAAGAGGAACACTCCTCCATTGCTGGTGGGATTGCAAGCTGGTACAACCACTCTGGAAACCAGTTTGGTGGTTCCTCAGAAAACTGGACATAGTACTACCTGAGGACCCAGCTATACAACTCCTGGACATATACTGAAAAGATGTTCTAACAAGGACACATGTAAGTTGCTCTATATCTCTCTTTCTTTGTTGGAACTTTACCTGGTTTGGGTATCAAAGTAACTGCTGCCTCATAAAATGAGTTGTGCAATATTGTTTCTGTTTCTGTTTTGTGGAATAATTTGAGTAGCACTGCTATCAACTCTTCTTTGAAATTTAAAGTCTCGTAGAATTCGGAGCTAAATCCATCTAGCCCTGGCATTTATTTGCCTAGAGACATTTAAATACTGCCTCTATTTGAATTTTGTATCTGATCTTAATTTATATTTTATGTTTGTGTATTGAAATGAAATTTTTAAAGATTAATTAATTAATTTTATGTACATAAATAAATCTTTTAAAACAGAGTACACTATTGCTCTCTTCAGACACACCAGAAGAGGGCATTGGATCCCATTACAAATGGTTGTGAGCCACCATGTGGTTGCTGGGAATTGAACTCAGGACCTCTGGGAGAGCATCCAGTAGGACTCTTAGCTGATGAGTCATCTTTCCAGCCCCAGAAAATTTCCTAGGTTGACATTTGGAGATAGATCCCAAAGTGTTTTAAAAATAAATAGTGCTTTTCACTTAGCAGTTCCATTCCTTTCTATGGTGCTGAGATCTGAGGCTATGAACTGCGAAAACGTGGAACATCTTTATGAAGTCACTATTGAAAAGCATTACTTGGATATTAATGTAACACTTAGAGATGACCTACAGGTGCCTGCAAGAGAAACAAGAAGTAACTGAGTTCTTCACATGCAGGATTTGGTTTTACATATTTAAAAAAATCAGGTGTTTCTGAGTGGGGGATGGAGCAGGGTGGCAAGAAGTTGTGTTCTGGTAAACCAAAAACCATCCCACCATTAATTCTGAGATTGAAGGCATCACTGAAAACCTTCTGTAGGACAACCATACTGTGTCAAATTTTAATCTGTAGGCTATACAGAATGCACTACATGTAATTTATGCCCTAACCAGGTAGTGATGTGAGTTGCCAAAATTCACCACAGCTGCAGCAGAACATGATAGACTGTATACCTCATCTTGCAACTCCTGGACCAAACAGGAAATAGAACAAGTTAGAACGAGAATGAATCTGACGGAAGGCAGGTTAGGAAATACCAGACAAAAGAGAGTGTCCACAGTAATACAAACACTAGAGTGAGGACATGCCAGCCCTTAAAATACATAAAGTGGAAAAATCATATAAATCTATACTACTCTATAGTCTACAGGGTATTCTTTAGCCTAATGCTAACCCTAACCCTAACCCTAACCCTAACCCTAACTCTAACCCTAACCCTAACCCTAACCCAAATCCTAACCCTAACCCTAACCCTAACCCTAACCCAAATCCTAACCCTAAGCCCTAGCCCTAGCCCTAACCCTAACCCTAGCCTAACCCGAACCCGAACCCTAAGCCTAACCTTAGCTTTTCCCTTCAGTGATTTCAACAGCCCTTTCCATAGGAAGAGAACACAGTTTCCTGAATGTTGAGCCCACATACCCAGGACTAAACGTTCCCTAAGATAAAATCATTTTAAGAAAACGTAAATTTTAAAGGAAGTTCCTTTAAAGTTGTCATTTGAAAAGGAAACTGAATGTGGAAAGTGGAGAGAGGATTGTATCCCATGCACTTTTTTAAGCTAGAGATTTTCCTTAAAAGAAACCAAAACAGATTTGTAAAAGTATGGAAGCACATGTATCAAAGTTTTCCCTTTGTATCTTTTTATCATTCTCAGTGTCCCAGGGAACAGCATAGCTGGGCAGGACAAACATGCTGACAGGGATCCCAATGATTCCTGGTGTGGAGGCTCTCCTGAGGTAGGAGGATAATTGATTGAGGACATGTCACAGGATGCAAACAGGAGTAAATAATTCCAAAAGTGACTAATTCGGTGTAAATGTGTAAATGTGCAGTGTAAATGAGGAGCTGTTCATTGTCTCTCAGATCACAGGTGTCAGAAGGTTGTGTCAAACTCCCTTCCCATCAGGAAGAACATCCATTACTGTGTCACTTTCAATTATTCACCTACAGCTGTCAGATCCATCAGCTAAACTTGCAGTATCACCCTTGAGGCAGAGAGACTATGCTTACAAGTGGGGCTCTAGCCTCAGACAGTAAGGAGAGAAACCAGCAGCAGCATGATAATGAGGAGCCTATGTGAAGCATTCTCTTCCGTGTTGTAAAGCCTGACTCCCTTCTTTGGTCCCAGAGGCTGGAGAGAGAGAAAAGGAAGCTGAGCAAGTTCTTGCTGCTTGACTTTCCTTACACGGTTGTCATAACCTCTGAGGTTAAACGTTCTTTCCCTCCCTTGCCCTCCTCTCGCTCCCGTTTGCCCCTTCTCCTTCGCTTCCCTACCCTTCCCTTCCTTTCTTCTCCCTTTCATCCCGTTCTTCCTTTGCAGGGCTTCCATTGCTTGTATATACTGAGAAACCACGATCCACTCTTTGTTATTCCTTTTGACTGGCATGCAATTATACTTATCTATATGATACTCCGTGCTATCTAAATACCTGCATATGAAATGCTGTGATGAAACCAGGATAAGTTTGGCTATCTATAACATCAAACATTTATCTTGTCTTCGTGGTGGGAATATTCAAAAGTCCTCTCCAGTGGCCATTTTGAAGTGCGCAGATTAATTGTTGTCTGCTATCATTGTCCACGTGGCAACCTCTAAGAACATTACAAACGTGCCTTCTAGATCCTAGAAAAAGCTCATGGAGAGGAAGCCACAGAGGGTGATGGGAGAATGAGGGTGAATGCGATACTGCGTATCTGTATAAAGTTGTCAAAACAACACAGTCATGTCTGCTATTCAGGTGTGGCTCTACACTCAGTGCTCTGCCTCCTGCTGCCTACCCCCTCCCTGAATTCTGGAACCACTGTTTTACTCATTCTTCTCTCTACTTAATTGAAATTAACTTTGTTAGCTTCCACATATGAGAACATGAGGATTTATGTTCTTGTGTCGGGCTTATGTTTTTTATCATAACATCCTCCTGCTCTGTTCATGTTGCCATCAATCACAGGATTATATCCATTGCCTAATTTTGTATGTCTCCTCCTGTTCATTTTATGCTAGATATGAAGGTGTTAGCTCTCTTGGCTACAGAGTTGGGACTGGGCCACTGAGACTTCCCACATCTTTCTTCTCTGAACTAACGCTGTCTCACTTGCTTCAGTGCCCCACCTACTGTGCTTCACAGAATGGTCCATAGCTGCTTCTGCTTGAGGCTCTGATCCTTCAGCGGGGCTTAACCCTCTTAACTGGTGCCTGGTGAGCAGAACAGCAGAATTCCATATTGAAGTAGATAGACTCAGAAGTCAGCTCAAGTACCCTAAAACCCTTTGATATTTCTGCATTAGTCCCTACTTCCTTCTAAACCCCAAGTCCCATTGTCTTCCATTACTATGACATTTTCTCTTCTTTGAAGGTCAGCTCTTGAATTACTGGAGCCTAAGGAAGTGCTATTTCTTTGGACGTTTATTCCTCTTGGAAGGTGTTTGCCAGTAGATCATTGAGAAAAACAACCCAAATGTCCAGTCCTCCTTACTCCGCTGGAAGCAGGTGAGAGGCTTTACTTAAGTCCCCACAATCCCTGCAGCTGCTCAGTTGGGTCAGCCCCTAAACAACTTGCTGGGGACTAGTGGGCCCAGTTTGCTCTTCTTGTCCATCTGCCACTCCCACTTCAATGTTCTTACTCTTGTCTTCTGGGAACAATTTCTCAACAACCCTCAGGACTTGTCACTCAGGGTCTGGCCTGGTAGAATGTAGTTTAGAAAACCCACATGACAGGCTACTGGGCAAGTCTGGGCTCTGTCATCATTACTGCCCATCCTGCTACAGCTTTCTTTTTTGGTTAATTCTAAAGGCAGAGGCTATGAATGCTTCTTACTACCCACTTTTATAGTATTTCCCTTTGTCTTGTTTCCTTGATAGTGTAAGCCTCACCTCCACTTCTAGCCTTCTCTCACTCAGCACTGAGGATCATGAACAGGAAGCCGAGTTAGTTTCTGTTCTTGGACGGATCATCTTGATAACAATCAAATCTAGTACTTGATTTCTTATCCCCTTAAAGAGGTGCAGGATTTGGCTCAGTGTTTGGAGAAGGGAATAGACAATAGGAAAAGGGGAAGTTACACTTTCTGAGTTAGAGATCAAAGGCTGACATGCTTAGCAGTGACTCTGTAAACTAATGTGTCAAGAGCAGTGTCTGTAAGTGCCTATTAGTAGACAGCCGTTGCTCTCATTTTCTTGCTACATGATAGGTACATCGTGTTTCTTTCCACCCGCTGGCTCTAGGCTGCTCTTTCTCAGAGTGTAACACAGGATTTGTCTCCCCCCCGCCCCCCATAGGTCTCCAGCCTTTTGTAGGTGAAGGAGCTCCTGCTGTCTGTGTCAAATCAGTATCATGAACTACTTACCATGAAATTTGTAAAAGTGCTAATGACCAACAGCTATGTTTCAGAAATGTCTATATCCCTAAAGGGTATCTCCAATCTGAGAGGTCCATATCAGAAAGGATACAGTGGGCCATCGATTGTGTGTACCATAAGACACCAGCATACATATGCCTGTATTCCAAATGATGCTTGAAACGTAGCTGGCCCTCAAAGGCCCCCCTCATCACCTGCCCTATAGCACATGCCACTTTTGTCAAAGGATATGCCCTTGGTTGCCCTTTTCAACGAAGAAGGAACATGAAATAGCTCCGAAGAGGTGGAGGCATGTTTGCTCCAGAAACTGTGAGAAAACTCCCACAAGGGTCAAACTCCAGGCTTCCAAACTGGCTGGAACTTACAGCTTACAGCCAAATCCATACCCAGAGCCAGTGGTGGTGACAAGTACCCTATGGGCTCACACTCAAATGACCATCAGTTTATCATATCAGAAGCTAGAGGAAGAAGGTTAAAAAGGGAGAATGCAGGAGAAATGGGAGGTCGCTGGGAGAAAACGTAAATAAATGGTAAGGCAAGTGATGACTAACTTCTATTGAATTTTATGTTAAACTAGGACAAGAGTTGGGCAATGCCTTGGCTTCTCAGAGTTATGAATGAAAGTGCTCCACATCCCGGTAGTTCTCCCTTCAAAAGGGCTCATCCTTTACTGGGGCAATGATTTTTCTTCTGGACAACAGCACCGCCAAAGGCCTATTACAGAGGCAACGTAAAGTTAAAAAGGAGTTATGAAGAAAACTGTGCTTCACGCCGACTTCTGCCAGCTCTTTTCCAGAGATGATCGCCTGGTGCCAACATGTGTTTATTGCACTTAATAATGTTTACATAATTCTTCCTTGAGCTCATTAGAGCTGTCAGATCAAAAGTAAATGTGCTCCCCTCTCTGTTTATGTTAAAGACTTTACAGTCAATAAAGAAAGATGAACGACATCCAGGGTGTACTCAATCTGTTCGTGAGCATACAGAAGGTGCCAAGTTAAGCTTTGTGTTGGGCAGCTCCTGGGTCCAGGCAGGCATTGGTCGATGGGCTGACTCTTTTTTACTTTCCTTTTTTAGCCAGCTGGGGTTTCCAACTTTACTATGCTTGGGAAACCCTCTTTCCCAGGGTGCTGAAATATCCCCAGCCAGCTCCAGCTCCCAGAGATTCAGATTCAGTAGCTGCGGGGTAGAGTCAGCGATTCTGCTTTCTAAGGAGCTCACAGGTGATACAAGGTCCGCACTTGGCAGCCAACGTGCAGATTTCAATCACAATGTTCTCCTTTGTTGGGTCGGGGGTACCCACTTGGCAATTTGGGATGCCCTAGCCTATGGCATCAACAGCGGCAGTGACTGTAAGCAGCACAGTAGCCGGGCTGCAGCTGCCTGAAGGAGCTCAAAGGAAAACCCACTGGTCAGCTTGGAGCTGGTGGTAAAGAGCAGCGTGGGGAGGCGGAGCCTCGCGCCCGGGGGCGGGGTCTGGCGCCCAGGGGCGTGGCACAGCGGCCCGGGCTCCCGCTGGTGGCTGGTGGCGGCGGCGGCAGGGGCTGAGGGCACAGCCAGCGGGCGGCGCGCCGTGGACTCCCAGCAGCCCGCGAAAGGTAAAGCCAGGAGCGCGCTCGCGTGCCTCCTGCCCAATGGCTGCGGTGCCAACCCGGAGGGTCCCGGTCCATAAAAGCCTTGTTGGGTGCCTGGGCATCTGTGTGGCATCCGGGCAGCGGTTGCCCAGCGGGGTTTGGCGTGCTTGGCCCAGAGTTCGGGGCTGGGGGAGTGGGGTAGCTGCTGACTCCCCAGCCAGGCAAGGCTGTCCTGACTCGGAGGCAACTTTGCGCAGCGCTCCCCTTCCAAGTTCCCTTTATTGCCATTGTCTCAGCGCCTCTAGTCTCATCAGCTCCCCGGACTCCAGCTTTGTTCTCCCGCGGTCTCCAAGGGTGTGAACCTGAGAGACACCGGCAAGTTGCACCTGCTGGCCCGCTGGGCCTATCCGGGCTGGGTCTGCATCCCTGAGGGGTCCAGTGCTGTCCAAAGCTCACCGGGGCAGATACCGTGAGATGTAGTGCTTACCGAAGCAGTGATGATCGCTCCTTGAGGGTTTGGACCGGGAGCCCTGGCGTAGCACCAATGGGTTGTACTGACTTGGGGCGTGAGAGGGTCGAGAAAAAGTTTGGGGCATAGTCTGGGCCTAGAGAACTGGTATCATGAGTTGGAGAGAATGTAAGATGCTAGAGGATGAGCAGAGAGAGCAGGGACCAGGATGGAGCCCTGGAGGCTGTAGCTCTGAGCCTGGGTCTGTGGCTGATATGGGTGCTTAGCCACAGCTTGCAAGGCGGCTGGCTATAAAGGAGGTGTAAATGGAAGAAGGTACCAGAACTGTATTAGCGTCCTGAGTCTGGATATTTTGGAAGAACAATGCAAGGGTTTCCTGATGGTACCCTAGTTCTCAGAGCTGGAAATAGGACTGAAGTAGAGGGGTGAGGGATAAGTGTTACCTAGCACTAGAACTGGCTTTGAAAGCTAACAGGTGATGGTGATGGAAGACGCATATGTGCCTGTGTGTGTGTGTGTGTGTGTGTGTGTGTCTGTGTGAGTACATGAGTGTGTGTGCCTTTTGTGAGAGTGTGCGCACACAGCGAGTAGGGATGCTATGGAGCTGGACCACAGGAGTACCCTCTCCCCGCCTCCTTTGAGTTTTTGACAGCTTTTGAATTCTGAGCCATTTTGCTCCTGGCTCTGACAGGGGGGAGACAAAGTGAAGGTCTTAGAGAAGAGCAGACAAAAAGGCACACTTGGAAGACCTTAGGAGGGCTTGCTGCCTGTGTGTACATGTGAGTAGACCAGGTCCTTTACCTGCCAGCTCCGGAGAGAACACTGACAGGAGAGGAGGAAGACAGGTTCCCAGGGGAGAAGAGAGCTAGGATTTGAAGCATCTTGACTGATAAGCTGAATAATATAAATTGACTTTTAAAAGGACATCAGAGAAAAAAATAAAGATGAAGCCAAAATTGCAGTGGCTATGGCACAATAAACTTGATTATTTCCAAAGGTGTTTTACAGCATGGTGTTAAAGTCTGAAATCCTCTTTAGAGTTTATGACTGGATTTAGGCAATCCCTCTGACACATCTTCCCTGCACCTATCCCAAAAAACCTTTGCGTGCCAGGAAGAAGTAAAAGTCATATACCAAAATAAAGTGCAGCTAACTGAAGTTTAAATGAAGCTTTGAGCAGGATTAAATGGCTTGTGTAACTGCTGAGTGTTGTTAAAGTACTGTCAGGGTTATAAAATAGCCAGACAAAAATAAAGGAAAAAATAATTGTAACAAGAAAATGAAGGCTTTCCAAGAACTTCAGTAATGAACACATAACAATTGATGGTATGATGCAGTAATTATTTTCGTATTTACGCCATTAACGATTGTAATTTAACGTTAATGTCCTGGTATTTTATTTCTTCTCATTTGCAGACAAAAGCACATCTGAGACACCATCAGGGAGTAATTTGGTAATATAAAGCATGAATAGAAAACACTAAACCATGCTCAGAACTCTGACAACATAAAGCGTGAAACAAAATAACCTCATTTGCTGTTTATTATCTGCCTTTAGAATTCTGTTTACCGTCATTTGCATAAGTGAATAGCTAAATTGTATAGTATATCCCGTTTTCAAGGGAAAAAAAGATACTTGACACTTATACCAGGGGGTTACAAACCTTAGGAGATTATCCTTCCAGGAGGCATGAAGAAATTAAAAACTTCATGAGATTTGGAGCTTCCTGAGAATAATGGGGACGTAGATTAGGCCAACCATAATCCTCACTGTTTTATTTAACTTTACTCAGATTGTTTACCTCGAAGTGCATATAAGTTGTAGATAGACATACTCTATACCCCTCTTCTAGCTTATCTTGGGTAAACCAAACAAAATATTAAGCAGCACATATTGTAGCATGAAGCAATTGTGTTGGGTCTGCAAAACTTTCTGCTGCTCAGAGTTTCCAAGGACAGATCATCTGGAGGTGAAGACAGATAATTTTTGTAAAGCACTCAAGTCAAAATTCAGCAGATATTTAAGTTATTAACATCTCAAGAAAATAAAATCAGCATTCACCTATCTTAAAAATCAGTGTGAATTATCTTAACCTTGGAATATTTGTTAAAACTGCCTTTACTCATGTGATAAAGAGAATAATTAATAACTGTATTAACAGGCCTCTGAAGTACATGCCAGAAAAACAGCTGAGCCACACATGTGGTGGTTGGGAGTGATCAGTCAATCACATGAAGGTTTTTTTAAAGGGCCCACTTATCCTTGCCAGGCATACACGACACTGAAGTGCCTATGTGAACATGCAGGTCTTGTTTGAGACAACACTGTGAATTCAGCCTTCCCTGGGAATGGACTCCCTGTAAGGACAAGGACCTCCTATCTGCTTTTAGGAATAGAGAAACATTAAAAGATTGCATCGTTCACCATGGAGATGGTGCTGTGGAAGACTGGGTCAAGCTCTTACCAGTTTACTGCTCACAAACTTGGGGGTGCAATGGCACGAATGAGGAACCCTTTGAGGCAGGGTTCTGTTGCTACTTTCACCATCACACCAGCACTTCTGTGTTGACACTTTTATATTTTATGTAGTTTACACGGTGACCAGTTTCTCTGCATTCTCATTTTTCATAGCAGTCCTACAGAAGTCCTTTAGCATTCTTAAAGGCACAAATCTGATTTTTGGTACTTTGCTGCTTCTTGATACATTCCTGGATCCAGTGATCATTGTTAAAAACTAGATGTTGAACTATGTACTAAGGACTTAGGGCTGAGTTGGACTCAGTTGCAGTACTTTGGAGTGTGTTCCATAGTCTGAATAAGTGCATCCTCCAGTTTTTAAAGACAGCAGAGACAGTTAGGTGGATAAACAAACAAAATTGTATATTTGAAATGCATCCTGGAACTCTCCAATGCGACAGGTTGAGTTCTGCTTCCTGTCACCCAAACATGTTTTGAGCTAGTCTGCATGAGGTTGTAATATGCTGTCCATCAGCACCATGCTGGGTTCAACATCTACCACCCACAGAGTCAGCTTCTGCTGAGATCTGCATTGGCTGCTGGGAGCTACTGAGATGATAAAATGTAGCAGTTGAGACCTGTTTCAAGGTAGCCTTTCCTTGGAGGCCTGCTTGAGGCCTGTTCCTGCATCTTGTCCCGAGTAATGAGTAATTCCTGCTCTCTGTTCTCTTTCCACCTGTATGTTCCCCACTGTGATCTTTGCATCACCATGGGCAGGGCTACCCACAGATATGGATGGAAACTTGTGGAACTATGAGTCAAAAGACATCATTTTGCTTTTAAGTTGATTTTTCTCAGTATTTTGTCATAGTGACAAAAGGCTGACTCACAAAGTTCACTTTTATCTTTTACTGAAATGACATTAGATAAGTTTCACCACTTTAAAATGAGATTAACAGAATCATAGTGGTAGGTGAACTGGTTTTTTCTTTCTAGGTAAACAGTCCAAAACCTAATTTTAAAATATAATTAAGAGACCATTATATGGCTATTACGTGTTGGCAGACAGGTTTGAAGGAACGGAGATAAAAGCAAACTGATTTGAGGAACACCATCCCTATCTGTAGCTGTTACTTTACTCACTGTTGGGGCAGGAGCAAGTGAAGTTTTCTTTTCCCTCTTCTGTTAATTAATAAAGTGTAAGAGGTAGAACAAAAAAAGAAACAGAAAAGAAATCGACACTGATGAATATGTCAAAGCAAGCCTTCAGAAACTGTGTGTACTCATGACCTGCTTTCCAAGAAAGCTTCATAGGACTCCATGTTTGTACGTGTATAAATCAAGCTACAAGGCAAATAGTTAATAATAGCAAACCATTAAAAAATTTATTTTAAATAAATTCCTTTGTACACATGTAATGTTGCCACCTATTAAAGATGAAAACCTTTTCATACTAAGTGGAAATCTAAAAATTTATTTTTATATAAAAACTAAATCTTGGGGGTGGGATATTTGATACTACAGGACATAGAGAATCTTGAGTGTTGTACAGCGCTAATTGATGTTTTGGTTTTATACTTATCAATGCTGAGAAGATTCCTTCACACAAATATATGGTACAAAGTGTCATATTTATGTTTAAGGCCATTTTAAGTATTGGAAAATTTGTTATAATTCTGAGACAAAATTCACTGAAGGTCTTTTATGAAACTCAGGCCAGCAAGTTCTGCAGAGATTTTGTTTGTACGTACATGCATGCATGAATAATGTGGTATGTAATCATTTTGTGTAGTCATGTACGTACGTACAGGTTGGTGTATGCTTGTTTGCATGTGGAAGTAGAGGCCAAAGGACACCATTGGACATCTTTTGCTGAATGCACTCTACTTTTATTTTTAGACAAGGTATCTTTTTAAACCTGAAGCTTATTAATTCAGCTACTCTGCCTGGCCAATGGACTTTAAAGATCTGCCTGTCTCTCCCTCCCCTGTCCCCTTGCACTGGGGTAACAAGTGCCAGATATAGCCATGACTGTTTTTACATGGAGAGCGGAAATCCAAACTTCAGGTCCTAATGCTTGCATGCAGGCACTTTGAACTGAGCCAACTTCCCCAACCCCTCAACAACAATTTTGAAATCAAATCTTCAAATGCAATATGGTGCAAAGATATACTAAATTTTCATGCTCATATGGTAAGAAAGATAGTAAGAGAATGTAAAGGGGTCTTTACCCCATGTTATTAAACCACCAGGCTTCCTTAAGAACAGACAACTTGATGTACAAAAATATAGCGAAGACACAGCAATTCCTAATGTATATGGTTTGTCATCTGAGCTGAGCTGTTTCAACAGCATTTGTTCTTGCTGCATGGTATGATGAGATGCACAGTGCAAAGTGCGTAAGTCATGTGTGCAGACTGTAGTAAAGTCGCATGAAGCAACAGGGTGAGTGCTGCCAGACACACTTTGGGTTTATTGCACATTTTGTATTGCTAAGCATTCAGAAACCTCTTACTGTTGCCAATTGTTGTGACTCCCTCCCAGTTACATGACCCTGCTACAGGGTCCCAGCCCATAGCTTAAGGAACTGTGCTCTAAAGTGATTTTCCTCCAGTTGGCAGTTTTCACAGCCAGGTAACAAGCCAGGCAAGAAGCAACATGCTGGGTTCACCTGCCATTTGGAAAATACATGCTCATCTTCACAGAGATAGTTAAAATTGAATAATGACTTGGATGATGCTAAGTAGTAACTGTTGAATGCAGGCCATGTGCCAGATTCTGGGGTAGAAGACCTAGACCTGCTATTTATCCCTCACCCTTAAGTGGCCTGTATTGTACAAAAGTTGATGCATACTGAACAGGCTAACTGACATGAGCCAGGGTTGCAGAGCTAAGGATGTGAGCTCATCTGCTCTAGATTCTGTTCTTCAGCATAGGCTTCTCGTCAAAGCTCCCAGTTTCTACAATGTAGACTAAATGTGTAGATGGTCATGGAGAGTCTGAAGCTGCAATGGCTTTATTAGTTTGGGCACACACCAAGGAAATGACTGATGGTGATAATGACACTTACTGATACTTTAAGCTCAAGTTTCACGTCGCTCAGTTCAGATAGGTAGATCTGAAAGCTGGAATTTTGCAGCATGGTACAGACAGCTCACTGTTGATTCTCTGGTGTGATTACATAAAACACCTGAAAAACAGGGAGATTTTCCATGTGGGGCGATATCGGCACCTGTGGCTTTGCGAGATCCTTGCAAATGCTTTTCCTTTTCTTTGAAGACAGTGTACTTTATAGGTTTGGAGAATAAATGTTTATGTAATCTGTTCCTTGAGAGACTGAGTGGTAGATAACAGTGGGTCTGAGCTGGAAAGAAAAGTGATGGTTCTGAGATGGAGATGAGCAGGGGATGATCAAGGTAACATTGCCACTAACCCGGGCAAAGGCAGTGATATAATCCTGTGTTCCTTTGTAGTGGCAAAGCACCCTGATCCTGCTCACAGGGAAGGCCTGCAATGAAAGAGGAGTAGACCAGCACACTGAGTCTCTTACTTTCATAGGAATCCTACTTTAAAATAAACTTCATTAAGGAACCTAGTTTGAGTCACAGGAAAGACCAGGAAGGAAAAGACGTGTTTGTAGCCAGTCTGCTTCCTGAATAAAAGTCTCATGTCTACCATTGCTTCACATGTAGTTCAACTGGCTTTACTAAAGTGATTATCTCTTGATGACAAAGGCTCATTTCACCCTTCCTGGGAACCTTTCACTATAGACACACCATATCCTCAAGGATCTCCCTGAGTTGGGTCTGTGTTAACTCCATGACCTAATTTCATACATACACACGTAGATATGTATACATGTATGTATATGACCTTGAGGAGTGACTGAATCGAACAGTGAATTTTTATTGAGGAAGTCCTGGAATATGTAAGGTCCTTAATGATGTTTATGGAGTATGAAAAGGTGGGCAAGATTTAATGGAGAAATTAGGATAAAGAAAAGAGGGGCGGGGTGCAATTAATGAGGAACTAGGAAGTAATCTTTCAAAACTGCTGAATGCGTGTCTACATTCATCATTACTGCTTTATTTATTGGTTCCACAAGTCTGTATTGATTATCTACTTGTATCAGGTGTCAGTCTAAAGGTTGGCTGTTAATCAGAAAGAAAGAAGACAAATTCACTGGTCTTGTGAAGCTGACAGTCTATTAGGAAATAGGTTACAATGGACTTAACAAATAGAACTATAATTTGAGATAGCAGTGAATTCTGGGAAGAAAACATCACCATAGGGTTTATGTCTGTAACCTCCGGTATTAGCAGTTTTAGTTGAATGAAGGAATGTGCTTTAAGGCAAACTCCTTCTCTATAGTTCAGGCTTGCTTAAAACTCCTTATCATCCTGCTTCAAGCTCCAAAGCATTGGGATTATAGGTGTGTGCCACCATGCTGGGATCCAAGAAAGGTTCTTGAGTGAGCCAGGGAACATTTAAGGTACAGTGCAACTTACCGACTGGTCCTTTACAAGTTCACTCAGATAACAAATGTAAGTACAGTTTATACAGTCCTGTCTTGAGTGCACACATGATCATTCCTAATAATTTTTTATTAGTAGATTATCTTAATTTAAATAAGTAATATTCAATAATTTAAAAATATTATTGGAAAACAATTGACAAGAGAAGACTCCCAAGTCAGTGGCTTGCCCTGTATTTAATTTTATACTCTTCTCGTTCACTTTATTTAGCTATCTAAAAGCAACCTGAGGATGGAATGATTTATTTCAGTTTACACTTCTGAGTTACCATCTATCATTGAAGGAAGTCAATGCAAGAACTGAAACAGAAATTGTGGAGGAACTCTGTTTACTGACTTAGCAACCTTCTTGGTTCATGTTTATGTTGCTTTCTTTCAACCTAAACTCTCCTGCCTAGAGCCCATAGTGAGCTGGGCCCCACTATGTCAATTAGCAATCAAAAATCTCCCACAGCAATGACTCAGGCCAATCTGATGCAGGCAATTCTTCAGTTACTGTTTTCCTTTTCCAAGTGATTGTATCAAGTTGACAATAAACACTAACCAGAATATAAAATATATTCAAAGTTTCACTGTTACAATATACATTAAAGTTGGCTTTTGACTAAAGAAAAAGTCAGGTCAGAGGAAGATGGCTTTCTTTCTGCCTTACAACATTGAACATTCAATATCACACCAGGCAATGCTGACAGTGCTAAAGTTCTTCTAGGTCCGTGAGATCACCCCGTTAATATGTTGTCTTAGCAGCAATTTTCTCCCTGTGTATTGTTTCTATTCACTTATTCTAACATCAATAAAAATTAGTAGATTCCAACACTCTATAGTTGGCTTAAAAGTACCAACAATTAGCAACACCATAGCTCACACTGAGACAGAAATAAAGACTGGAGTCAATGAGACAGTCCAAGTCAGATCCTATCTTAAGGGGAGCTGGTGTCTATGGGGCCTGAGTTATTACATTTATGAAACAGATAAAACAAGCTTAGTGGTTCCAAACAGTTCACAGTACTTATTTCTAAGTCAGGCTTGGTTGGATGCTCTGGATAGAGTTTTATCAAGCCACAAAGGGTTCACCAGCATACATGTTAAGGGAAAATGATATTTATTTGTGTGTGTGTGTGTGTGTGTGTGTGTGTGTATGTGTGTAAAGGCACCCTTGGAGGCTAGATGAAGGGATCAGATTCTTTGAAATGAGATACATATAGTGATGAGTCACATGACACAGGTGCTAGGAACCAAACTCAGGTTTTCTGGAAGAGCAGTGTATTCTCTTAGGCACCGAGTCATTTCTTAGGCCCTGCTAGCATGAAATTTCATCTCAGTTTTTAGGAGAACTTAGTGCCCTAGGGTTGTAGGACTGTGACCCTTAGTTTCTTTCTAGATGTAAACTGGGATCATTCTGAACTGTTAGATACATACTCTTGATTTAAGACAGTAGCCATCTTCAAAGACAGTAATATGTGTGATGGTGAGGTGGTTATTCTTGGTCCTTAACTTGGCTACCTACTGAATTAACTAAAATTCAAGTGTCTGGGTACACCTGTGAGGGATTTTTCTTTCAAATCATTTGAATTGCAAGATGTACTTTTAATCTGAATCTTACAAGGTGGGAAGATCCACCTTTAACTGGACCACACCTTCTGCTGGCAGCCCATATAAAGAACATGGAAGAAGGAAGCTTGCTTTCATCACCTGATTGCTTTTGATTTGCCTGGCAAGTCAGTTCCTTCACTGGCATTAGAGCCAGTTCTTCAGGATTCTGGCATGCACTAAAGACCAGCTGAGATAGCCAGCCTTGGGGATAGAAAAGCTAACGATTGGTTTGCTGGACCTACCATTGGTAGATAGCCATTGTTTTGGAGTAGTTGAATCACAGCCTATAAGCCACTCTAATAAATCCCATATGTGTGTGTGTGTGTGTGTGTGTATGTGTGTATGTGTACACATATACATGTATATATGTATATACGTATATGTATATTTCATATAATCTAATAAATTACATATATATGATTATATTTCACATAATCTAATAAAATGCATATATATATATGCTAGTCCTTCTTGTACTTGAAGCTTATCAGAGCTTTTTCAACCCCTCCTACATTTGTTCTACTTGCACCCATGGAAAGCTCTTTGCAACGGAAGGACAAAGGTAAACTTGGTCCACCAAGGTAATTCAGGAAAATCCCCCTTTGTAAGGTTGATTGATGACTAACTTTATGTCTGAAGTATTCTCTTTTCTATGTGTGGTGATATATTCACATGAATGACAGATGAGGTCCACAGGATGCTCTCCACAGGGTCCGTGATGTCAGCTCTGTAATTCAGGTTTATTGAGATAAGTGCTTATCTGGACAAACTGTAAATGGGTGTTTCTTGTGTCTATCCTGAAATACATTGAGGATATATAATATTAGTGTGACTAATGTACACATAGTTAGTTTCTTTGTTAGTCGTGGCCTCCAAACAGTAAGCCTTAGCAAAGTACTTTTCATGTCTTAGATTGGACATTCAAATGCCTTCAAGAGGCATTTGAGGACCATTCCAGCCCAACAACGACTAATATAAGGAATATGTGAAAAATCTGGATTATGAGTGAGTCTGGAAATCAGTGTGAAATTTCCAGGATTTTATATGCCAACTAAATCAAAATTTAAAATATAGAAAAACCCACACTAACTAAACTTAGCTTTGTGTGTGCTGTATGGCAGTTAACAATGCATGGTTTTATTTGTACTGAGTAAATGCTTTCTTAAGTAAAATGGAATTGAATATGACAGAGTATGTTCAATTAGTACTGATGAAGGCATTAAGCCAGTACAGTACAGTGAGACCAAGAAGCTTGTGGCTCTAGCTCCCTGATATGAGCCTGTGACTGGAGTGTTCTAACTATCTGTGGTACAACAACAGGACAAGATGGATACTTTACAATAATAATGTTCTTAAGTATTTAACCTCACAGGGGTGGTGAGGATTCTGGGTATAAGCTCTTCAGACTTATAGTACCAGTGAGATCAGGATAGAGGTTGATAAGCTCAAAAACAGTTTGGAGAAGAGAATCGCAAATCTAGAGAGTTACAAAATTACTCTTCTATTTAGAGCTAAGGCTGACTTCATTTTATTTAATTTAACTTTATTTTGTTTAAGACTAACTTAAATAAGAAGCATTTTACAAGGTGCTCAAAGATTCAGAAAATGTCTAGTAGATGTTGGGTTTGAGATGCGCATGCTATTTCTGCTTGTTTGTATTTGGTTGAGTATCTCTTGTTGTTTTATAGGATTTTACTGTGTATCAAAGGCTGGCTTCATACTTGTGGTCTTCCTGCCTCAGCTTCCCATGTGCTGAGAGTACACATGTGTGGAATCCTGTGTAGCTCACAATGTTCCATGGGTGAACTGGAGGCCTCGTGGCTGAGAACACCGCTCTGAGCCAATAGGCCTTTGATTGGAGTTCTGACATTTGGTAGATGGTACTTGACCCTCTTGAGACTCTTTTCTTCTCTATGAAATGGGATGATTAGCACCTAGCTCCATGTTTGCTGTGAAGATTAACTCAAATATGTCTTGAAAGAACCTGCATATTACTGTTATTTTCATTCCATGAATCCACGTCTGAGCACCTAGCGTCTTACCAACATCCATTAGTTCTCACGCTGTGGACTGGAACCTGCCGGAATGTTGTAACAGAAGAAAGTTGGACCTACCTCTGGCTTAATGAATGAAACTGTAATGACATCAAAGAACAATCCAGATTCCAGGTTGAGCCTGCATCTTCCTCAGTCATTGGCTGCCATTGCTGTGTTTTCACAGCAACAGTGTTGAACTTGGTGCCTAAGGACCCAGATGCCAGTTTGCTTTTAGAATATCCAGCCAAGCCATACAGGCATGGGAAATACACTCTAATCCTCTGAGCTTTAGATTCTCTTTTTATGAAGCAGAACACAAAGTTTTCTAAGTCACTCTGGGCTGGAAAGTGTTGGCTGAGGAAATGCCTATAAAATGGTTTTTAAAGCTTTGGAATCCGAACAGTTTAGTACCTGGTGCTGCCCCTACTGGGCCGTTTTCTTCAGTCAGGCATCAGCAAGAGGATCCAAATGTGAAGATGACCTAGAAGCCTTCACCATTATTCAATAAGTATTTATTGAGCATTCATCTTTTTCCAGCTACAATGGGCATGGGGGATAAAGGCAAAGCAAGTACTCACGTGCACATGGCACAGTGCGTAACTTCCAGAGGCCATGTTACAGCTGGGCATTCAAATGCCTCCATAATAAGGGATGATCACAGTTGCAGGTGTTTGCACATGGGAAAGTGGGGAAGCAATAGCATGGGGAGGGGAGCCTAGGAAGATATTCTAATTGAAGTGTCACTGAAATATATTTCAGGCTGAGATGAGTATCCATGCAATGCTCTGAAGACAGGAACATAGCCAAAGCCAAGAAATATTTTTATTTGTTTTCTTTGTTACACTTCAGTTACTGTGATGCTAATATAGTAACTCTGTGGAAGTCTAAGTCTTCCTGCCTAAGATGATATCACTGAAAATGTTATATAAAATTTAAAAACTACAGCACTTGCCAAGAGGTCATTTACTTGGCCATTCCCCATGTCACAGCAGCCCCATATGCCCAACTGCATAGATGATGGCCTCCAGCCCAGCATGTGGCCGGGTGCTTGTCATTAGTCAGAGCTGGCACTTAAATTACTCTTACTGTAATTGTTTAGTCAGATGGCTGCAGTCAATCAGAAAGTCCTTGTTTAATTTAGGATATTCTAGAAGGCCCATGGTAGTCTGGGTGACTGTAAAATACCATCTATTGTGAAGTTATTTTGAGAATTAAACATTTACCCTGTTCATGTGGTGTGTTTTGATCAGGAAAAAAATTAGACTAGCAGAAGAAAAATATATCACAGAGTTCTAAGACCAATATTTTCCTTTAAAATCTGTCTGATTAGTGTAACAGCAAACAACTAATGAGAGGATTAAATACTAATAAGAAAATAAGACACATTTCATGATTATGCAAAAGCTTGTATATCTATGAATGGTGATGGCTGTGCAGTATGGTTAGAAAGTATCGTACTTTGTTTCATAAGTGTGAAAGGACACAGAGACATTGTCCATTTTCAGCTGTAGTCTTTAAAGAGAGGACATTTAGTCTTGATTCCCTTTTCTTTTCATTGACGTGGCTTTTTAAATTTTATTTTATTTTTGGCTTCCAAAACCTATGGGGTGCCAAAAATCCTTAATTTTTATTGCTTTGATTTTCTATTGAGTAATATCCTAGGGAGAAAGGGAGAAAGGGAGAGAGAAGACTGAGAACTGGCCAGGATAGGCTACAGATGGAAGGGATGGGTAACAACTAAAAACCTCTCTTATTCAGTTCTTGTCAGTGGCTCATTGTCCTTAGAAAACAGGGAAGTGTCCCCATCGTAAATTCAAAGCTTTGGGTAGATTAGCACACTCAGAAGTACTTCAAAATGGAATTATTTTGTCACTTTTATTTCTTTATTTCCCTTATAGAAAATAAATGTGAGTTGGGCAGCAAATTAAAGGATCATCTTTTCTCCTTATGAAGCTGGTGATCCGAATATTATCTTTGTGGGGAATTTGATTGGGGCTGAGGGAGTGATCTTATTATCAGGACCCTTTGGCCAATGATCTCATGAATAAGGGCATGCATTAACTTATTTTTTATTTATATCCGTTGGCAAGCTATCATTCATTGTTATTGTGGAGATTTGGCTAAGTAATAGTTCTCTGGAGAAATTATGGGTTCTTTTGTGTGGTTAGAATTTCCTTTGAACTTAAAGAGCCAGCCATAGACCCTCCCATGGGTTAAGAACCCACTCTCCAACCTTTTTCTTTAACACATAATTTATTCGTAAGGCTTCTGGCAATTCTTTCTTCCCAGAAGTTAAGAATGACACACCACTATTTATTTTGTGAAGGAGCATTGATTAGGAGAAACAATAAGCATAATTCTTTTATTATGAAGTCCAATATATTTTGAATACTTGGCTGGGCTACATAACAACTGTCATATGTTCCATTTCTGGCACGAGCTAGGTGAGCCAAAGGTTGTCTAGTGGATGGCCTCCAGTCATGCCTTCTCACCCCTGCCCTTTATTGTTATTATGTCCTTGTTCTGACACGAAAAAATCCTATTGGTTCATTACTATTTGGTCAGTTTAAAGAGTTTGCAGTGACTACTAATTCAGTAGGTTATTTTTCTCTCAACATATACCTAGGTGTTTTAACAATAGCCATGCTTAAATCACAGATTAATTAATAACAGCTATGTTTTAAAATCTCAGATCAATTGAATAATGCCTCTGAGAATTTACTGAGGTAAGTGTGAACACAGAACCTACTTCTAAATCTGTAGCATGTCAATCTATTTCAGACCCGAGGCAGGCTCGTTGGATGAGGAGCTGCCATACAGGAGGAGGCTTTTTATACATCAGAGAGACTTACTTGATCTTTCCATTAAGGCTCATTTAGCTGTGGGGCCTCAGACAAGTGACTGCATATCTCTGAGAGTAACCTCCTCACACCACACGTGAGAGAGCTGCAGTAGCACCTGCCTATGCAATTGATTGGATTTATACAGGCAAAGAACCTGACATGTGGTGGGCCCATTATATAGTGAGCTACATGATTTCATTTCCGTCCTGATTACATGTGGATTTGGATCAATAAAAGCCACCTGCCCACCCACACACCATCACACTAAAATAGTACATGCGAATGGAAATAACAGAGCGTTTTCTGGTTCTATGGCCCTCAGGTGAGCAGCAGCAGCAGCATCCCTTGGGAGCTGATTAGAAATGCAGCATCCAGAGCCCATCTTGCCACACAGAATCTGGTGTAATGGCACCCTAGTGTGAGCATGACCAAGTTCAAGAACAAGATGCTGCAAGCTAGACCATGGCATTTCCTTTTTGAACACTTCAACTGCCATTGTTAGCTATCTTTTCACTCTTCACCTGTTGGCGTGGTGACTTGCTGGTGACAAATACACACAGAGCCTGCTTCTTGATTAGGTTGACATGTGCTTGTTTGCATGTGTGTCTATGGAGCATCCCTCAGCAGAGGGCTTGGCATAGGTGGAACATCTATAAATGTTTATTGAGGGAGATAAAACAGCCAGCCTTCAGACAAGCAGACCTTCCCATCTGTTCTACAGAACCACAGCAGCTTGGAAGGGCCTGGAGAGAGATGAATGTGTGGAGGTCTTTGCCAAGAGGTATTACCCAGGCCTGGTGGAGGATGGGCTTGCTTTCTTCTTTGCCAGGAGATGTGCTGAAGTTATAAAAGCCTATATAAGCCTAAGTTATAAAATGTGTGTAGCCAGAACAAAGGCCATGGTCTTCTTTTTGGTCCTCTTGATTGGTCTTTGCTTGGTCTTCTTCTCTGCCTGGAAAGGAGGGTGTGGTCATGCTTCAGGGATAGATTTTACTGGATGATAGTTTTATTTGTTCCAGAGGGGGAGAGAGGTAGCTGGCCTTGATTCAGAGTCATATTCTCCCATATTTGTGACTAGTCTTAAAATCTTAAAGTCTTAAAATTTTTTTATCAGGTTCAAATGTCTTAATTGCTAATTACCGGGTTTTCTTGAAGTAGGGGAAACAAGGAAGCATATATTACTTAGAGAAAGATGACATGGCTGGAGGGAACTTGCTGCCTTGAGGGGAAGGAAAGGAGCAGGAGACTATAGACTCTTGGAGCTTTGGGAAATTAATTATACTGCATGGCATTTCAAGAATGGCACTTGTTTAACATGCCCAAGTATGCTGATTAGATCTAAATTGAGGTTTGTCAACGTATGTGTGGAGTGTAAGTCAATGAAATCCACTAGTCGAGCCCAGACCTTCGAGACTGCAACTTCTCTTTGAAGGAGCTAGGGTCCTTTCAATTCTCTTTGTCCTGGAAAGATTGACAGGAAGTTTCATGGTAGAGCCTTATACCTTGCTTTATGACTCTGATTTGGTCCTGGAAATAAAGAACTCTAAAAGGCCAATATCATCCCTTTCACAAACCATTCTCCTTGCACAAAAGCTTGTTTCCCATCCATCTGTCCATCTGTCTGTATGTCCATCGATCTGTCCATTAATCCCTCCATCCATCCATCTTCTCATGTATCCAGTGTGAATAATATGATAGAGACCAGAAGAAAAACTATCACATTAACATCCATATGAGAAAAAAATCTCCTTTAATCCTTTAAACCATCTTTTCCCCTAACCTCCATGTAACGTTGTCATTCATTGTGTTTTGACTTAGGATTTTATGTAGTTTAAAGCAGGCTTTGTTCTTCCTATGGGGTTGCCATCACCTTCAGCTCCTTCAGTCCTTCCTGTAGTTCTTCCATTGGGGTCTCTGGGCTCAGGCTGATGGTTGACTGTAATTATTTGCATCTGTATTGGTGCTGGTAGAACTTCTCAGGGAATAGCCAAACCAGGCTTCTGCCAGCAATCCCTTCTTGGCATCAGCAATAGTTTCAGGGTTTGGTGTCTGTAGATGAGATAGATCTCTAGGTCGGGAGGTCTCTGGATGACCACCAGAGCTCCCAGAGTCTAAACCACCAACCAAAGACCATGGAGGAAACCATGGTTCCAGATACATATGTAGCAGAGGATGGCCTTTTCCGACATCAATGGGAGGAGAGGCCCTTGGTCTTGTGGATGTTTGATGCCCCAGTGTAGGGGGATGCTAGAGCGGTGATGCAGGAGTGAATACGTGGGTGGAGAAGCACCCTCTTAGAGGCAAAGGGGAGGGGAGAGTGGGGGGATGGGATAAGGAGTTGTGGAGGGGTAACTGGGAAGGGGAATATCATTTGAAATGTAAACAAATGAAATGATTAATTAAAAAATACTAAGAAAAAATAAAGTAAGGCAGGCTTTGAATTTATGATCCTCCTACCTCTGTCTCCTACTCTCTGAGCTTACATCTATATTCCACCTGCCTGGCAGATATAGAATTTTTTATTCATAAGAATTTGAAACAGCCTGAGTGATTTTGAAGTAGCATTTGGGTTAATGGACAAAGATTAGTATAATAGTTTGAATAATACTGTGTGGGGTACTGGACAGTTCTCCACATTTCAACCGTTTAATAAGATGAGATCTTAAGGAATAAACAGGAGGCAGCGCATGCTGACACAGTTGGCCTTGGTTGACAGAGATGGAAGGATTGGAAAGGTCACTTTAGGCAGGCCTTAAGGGCCAAACTGCCTAAGGTTCTGCATCTTCCTTGTGTGGGATTCTCTCTGATTCTCTGAGTATAGACATCATTGGTCAAATGTGGCTCTAATGGAAATGACTATTGCTTACATGGCACTTCGTCAAACTGACCCCCAGGTTTACACTAAACTCAAGGAGCCTAACAAAATGACCTAGCTGTGTGCTGGATTTGACAACCCTCCATCAGCCAGCACCCTGCTCCTTTTGTCTCTTCCTCCTGCAAACCTGGAGAGAGTTGACATTCCCTTCCCCTACTTGAGAGTCAGTTCTCTGCTTCACAAAGCTCCCTCCACCCACCTGGAGAACAAGAATAGAACCTCTGCATGCCACGTTTTGACAGTTTCGAACAATTAATCCAGACTCATATAGTTCACAAGGATACTGTGAGAGTTAATGGATTATTTGAGCGATTTCTGTCAGTTTGATCACTGCCTTTATACTATGTTTTTGACTCATGTGTGGAAAAGTCAGGGCTCATTGTCCTCCTTTGCACACCAGGGAGCTCAGTATGCACAGGTTGAAAGGTGTCTGCTGTATCAGGGCCATTCTGGCATGCAGCACCCTCTCTATTGTTACAATAATTTTAAAAATAGAATTTTCAGGAAAGGCAAGGTAAGACAAACACAGTATTTTAATGTGGTTCTTCTTAGTGTGTTGCTATGGAATCTTCATTCTGGGAAACATTAGGAAACTTAGCTCCCCACATGCCTCTAATTCCTTAATCTGTAAAGTGGAACCAGTCACAATTGCTACTTTGGGCTGTCATATAGATTAAATGGGGTTATTCTTACTTATTGAGTGTCTAAGGCTATTATATCTGGACAGGACTGTGTGTCTTGTGATTTTTCAGCTATTATCAAGAGAACGGTATGCAGTTCTGGGAATCTAGAGGAGGAAACGTGGCTATGCTGTTTATGTTCCTGGAAAAGTGATGTTAAGGTACAAAATAAAACACAACATTATTTACTTATAGTAGAGAATTGCCAAACCAACCTATATGAGCCAAACTTTCCAATATGAGCCATGGTCTATAAAAATCACAGAATCTTTTGCAAAGAGAAGCAAGGATGCTGAGGGAGAAGAGACACTGTGGTCCAGGTCACAGTCTGGTGGCACTGGCTGTGTGCAGATATCATCTGACTGTGGTAGCATCCCTGGAGAGAACAAAGTGCAGGTGCTCCATCAAGTCAACACAGGCACTGTCTAACCATAGCATTGAAGGTAATTCCTTCTGTCCTTTCTTGAATCTTTAGCTGTAACACTGAGTTTTGTCTTATTCTGTAGTTAAAGTAAAATCAAAACTGTAAAACTCAAGGAAAATCATAAAATACAGTCTCAAAGGAATGCTTAAGCTACTGT
Source organism: Rhynchomys soricoides (assembly GCA_019843965.1). Taxonomy (NCBI): domain Eukaryota; kingdom Metazoa; phylum Chordata; class Mammalia; order Rodentia; family Muridae; genus Rhynchomys; species Rhynchomys soricoides. The sequence continues at coordinate 1,830,996 of JADRCH010000268.1, forward strand.
GTTTGTACCCAGGTTGTAGTATCTCCTGTTGGAGGGTTTCTCAAAGTGGACCATGTAAGATAATCATTCAGAATCACAGCTCAGCAAGGCTGGAGTAGAACCCAAGCCTCTAAAGTTCTAAAGTCCCACCCCTCCTGTTTAGGGTGCTACTGCTATTGTATTCCAATCTTAGGGTGAATCCATCAATCTGATGACACAGCTGTTGTTGTAATGGCTGAGCTTGGCCTTGAGAAGACTGAGATAAAGGAGCCAGGTGCACAGTAGGACTCTAAGGCCCTCACAAATGTCTCCTGGGCTTTTTGATGTTGCTTTTGTTTATTTGTTTTTTCCTGCATATATTAAAAGTTGAAATGTGTGATTATGTCCTGGAAGGGAAGACTGAGTATGGATGAAGACAGTTCTTTTCTTTCCATGTAACTCCATGTTCCTTTTAGGGATCACACAGATGGGACTCTGAAGTCCAGCCTGGGAAATTGTTTTGCCAGAGTCCCTCATTGACTTTCAAGTCTCATGTTATATTCCAGCTGAGAATGTCCTTTGTGCTCTTGGACATTGTTGCTTGTGAGCCAGAGAGATTTCTTTACAGGGCTCACACCAATCTACAGGGGACTTCATTTCAGATGATTATGGCCCCAACTTTGGGCATGAATAATTTGGAGGTCTTCTTGCAATCCAAGCTTGAACTCATATTTCTTGGTTTAGGATCCCTACATCCACCCATATGATACCATACATGGCTCTGGGGGTTACACTGAGTATGTCAGACAGTATGCCCCTTTTTGGGAAACAGAGCTGGCCTATGAATAAATAGGTCAGGAGCATCTTGTGAATGGCCAGCCTATCTATAACAAACTTGCAATTTCAGAGCCATGCTCTGTCATGAGGAGTTGTGTATACTGTAAATGGAGAGAAGCAATAAATTTCTACTCTAGGCTGGAGGTCTTTAATCCATTAGGTTGACTTGCTGTCTTTTATCCAATTGTCCTCTGACACAGGACAAGTAACTGCCGATGGGGCACAAACCCAGCATCCTCTAGTCTGTCAATGTCTTGGTTCATTTTTGTAGACAACTTAATGTGTCTCCTGGTTTGGGCTGAAGCATCTGAAAAGCATCCAGGTGTGTTGATCAGCTTTAGCCTCTTTTCTCCTGAGTGGTTTGTGTGTCGGCCCTGCAGCTCACAGCTGTGCATGACCACAAGGTCTTTTTTGTTGCTGGCAATGCTTCTGCTTCTCAGCATAATGAGCTTCACTTTCTCTATCTCTCCCTTTAACTAATTGCAGCACAGAAACACATTCTGTGCCCCATCTGTTTCCATGATTGATTGTCCTAGAGGGTTGTTCAAAAAGGAAAACCAGGCTTCAGTGTGACCTTTTGGATCATCATAAACTGCGTGTCTAATCATGCCCTTCTGTACCTATGGGCAGTCACAGGAACAGGGAGAATTTGCTTCCCATTGATGACTGAAGCCTCTTTACTCTCACTTTGGACAGGCTTGTACTGAACACCTGTGACTCTTGCTTCATCTTCCTTATGTCCATCACAGTCATCCTTTTTGGACATGGGTATTATATGTTTATGGAGAATTGAAAATGATTGTAATTAGGGATGGTGCAGCAAACGTTTGAATGAAATCATTACCCCTGGAGTTTTATGTGCTGTGTAAATTTGCTACACAATTCTTTTAGTTATTAATGATGGCTACGTTCTAGAAAGTCACCAAGAATACTGAATTAGCAAGTATTGAACCATTATTCTTAGAAGAAGGGTTTCTATAGATGCTTCTAGGTTCCTATAGCTACTTGGCCAACTTTAAATCAACTGATTTATATAAAAAACATCTTATTTAGTGTGCACCAATTCAAACCAGTAAGCTTGTGGTCAATACCACTATGTACATTGCATTCCTGGAAGAAGATGATATAATGCATGCATATACTTCATATTTGTATATAGAAACACGAGAGAGTATCTCAACATTACTTAAAGACCCAGGCAACCAGGAAAATCACTACAGCATCACAGTGAAGATCATATGATGACAACTGTGGGCAAGATAAGATCTTAAACACAGAGGCAGACTGTCACCTAATTCATTACTGCTCAGCTGCTATATGCCACACAGTTCAGCTTTCTCATGGCTAGGTATGTGTTGTGTTCACATATGCTCATAGTGGTGCTGGTTGTGGATTTGTTGGTTATATATAAATGTACAAACCCACCCACCCACCCACACACACACACACACAAGCAATGACCAGTATATATAGAACTGGTTGGATCTTATTATATGAACACCCTGATCACACAGGGGGGCAAAGATTTTGTCCTCAGATTCTAACCCACGTCTAGAATCATGTTAATACAGATCTATGACATTTGATGTAATTAAAAAGATTTCCTTCACTACAGTGCCTGGAGCTGATCCTGTGCCACAGCACTCCATACCCAAATACTGTCAGGGGAGATCTGATCTCCCAGGATTGTGGGCATGCCTATGAGCACAGGTAAGATCACTACTACTGCTCAGAGGGACCTGACTGGAACCCTCAGGGTACAAGAACCAAGGAGCAGCCCAAGACAGAATCATTAAAGTTTCCATCTGTTCTGGGAGATGATCCTGTCCCATGGTGCTCCATACCCAAATACCACCAGGAGAGAGCTGGTCTCCCAAGAGTACTGATACACAGGCTTACAGGAGGGTCAAGCTACAGATAGAAACAGTAAGACCAGCTAACACCAGACTTCTCACCAGAGACTATAAACGCTAGAGGATCCTGGGCAGATGTTATACAGACCCTAAGAAATCTCAAATGAGAGCCCAGGTTACTATACCCAGCAAAACTCTCAATTACCATAGATGGAGAAACCAAGATATTCCCTGAAAAAAAAACAAAAACAAATTTACACAGTATCTTTCTAAAAACCCAGTCCTACAAAGGATAATAGATGAAAAACGCCAACACAAGGAGGGATAGATAAAGCAAGAAAATAATCTTCTTTTAACAAACCCAAAAGAAGATAGCCACACAAACATAACAATAACATGAAAAATAACAGGAAGCAACAATCACTGTTCCTTTATGTATCTCAACATCAATAGACTCAATTTCTTAATAAAAAGACACAGAATAACATATTGGATACATAAACAGGACCCAGAATTTTGCTGCATACAGGAAATGCATCTCAGTGTCAAAGACAGACACTACCTCAGAGTAAAGGGCTGGAAAACAATTTTCCAAGCAAATAGTCCCAAGAAAAAAGCTGGAGTAGCCATTCTAATATTGAATAAAAATCAATGTTCAACCAAAAGTTATCAAAAGGGGTGAGGAAGGACAGTTCATACTCATCAAAGAACTCTCAATTCTGAACATCTATTCCCCTAATGTAAGGGCACACACATTCATAAAAGAAGCTTTACTAAAGCTCAAAGCACACATTGTACCTCACTCAATAATAGTGGGACACTTCCACACCCATTGTCATCAATTGATAGATCATGGAAACACAAACTAAACAGAGATACATTGAAAGTAACAGAAGTTATGGACCAAATGTATTTAACAGATATCTATAGAAAACTTCTTCCTAAAACAAAAGAAAATAACTTCTTCTCAGCTCCTCATGGTACCTTCTCTAAAATTAACCATATAATCAGTCACAAAACAGGCCTCAACAAATACCAGAAGATTGAAATAATCCCATGCATCCTATCAAATCACCCCGGACTAAGGCTGGTCTTCAATAGTAACACAAACAACAGAAACCCTATGTACACATGGAAGCTGAACAATGCCCTACTCAAGAATAACTTGGTCAAGGAAGAAAGAAAGAAAGAAATTAAATACTTTAGAATCTAATGAAAATGAAGGCACAAAATTCCCCAACTTATGTGACATGATAAAAGCAGTGCTAAGAGAAAAACTCATAGCTCTGAATGCCTCTGAGTGAAACTAGAGAGGGCGTATACTAGCAGCTTAACAGCACACCTGAAAGCTCTAGAACAAAAAGAAGCTAATACAAACCAAGAGTAGTAGAAGGCAGGAAATAATCAAAGTCAGGGATGAAATCAACCAAGTGGAAACAAAAAGAGCTATGCAAAGAGTCAACAAAACGAGGAGCTGGTTCTTTGACAAAATCAACAAGATAGATAAACCCTTGGCCAGACTAACCAGAGGGCACAGAGACAGTATCCAAATTAACAAAATCAGAAATGAAAACGGAGATATAACAACAGAAACTGAGGAAATTTAAAAATTTATCAGATCCCACTACAAAAGCCTATATTCAACAAATCTGGAAAATCTGGAAGAAATGGACAATTTTCTAGACAGATACCAAATACCTAAGTTAAGTCAAGATCAGATAAACCATCTAAACAATCCCATAACCCCTAAAGAAATAGAAGCAGTCATTAAAAGTCTCCCAACCAAAAAAGTCCCAGACCAGATGGGTTTAGTGCAGAATTCTATCAGATCTTCAAAGAAGACCTAAGACCAATACTCTTCAAACTATTCCACAAAATAGAAACAAAAGGAACACTATCCAATTCATTCTGTGAAGCCACAGTTAGGCTGTGTATTCTCCCTTAGAGATGGAACAGTTTCTGTTTAATCAGGAACTTGTCACAATTTCCTTTCATAGAGGACTTCATAAGAGATTTTTTTTCTACCTCTATCATGTTTAATGTTCCAAATAGATTTTTAAAACTTGATGAATGTATATTACTTTTAGCTTTAGAAGGTAGCATGTATATTTAAGAGGCATTTAACTATTATAAATTATTTTGATGACTTAAAAATGTCAATACTGAGTTGTATATTTTAAGATAAATTTTATTAGTTTAATTTAAAAAAGAAAAATTATATTAAATTACAAATAAAATATTTCAATATCAAAAAAGAAAAGTTCCTATCACAGAAGCTTTCAGAAAGAAAGTGACATATAACATGTGAAATCCACGAGTAAGAGAGAGCTTTTATTAAATGGTGATGCATGGATTCCCAAATACTGTTCAAATGTTTGCAAATGGCCTTGGCTTCAACAATGAAATATGGCAGAAGAGTTATAACCAATTACATATTTTTCTTGGCACTCAATGGAGTTTAAATTGGATCACTGATCTAAAGTATTCATTTTGAAAATGTACAGAAAAATAAAAAGATTAAATGATTTTAAAAAAGTATACCCTCTTCTTGGCCACATCTCATATAGTCACATCCAAAGTCCTTCGTGAATATACATTGTGGGAAACTTGTATTGGAAATGATGAACAAAGATCCCAAACCAGAGCACATGTGCTCTGTGGTAACAAGTTTGCTGTCACTATGGAGGAGCTGAAAATGTGACCTGTAAATAGTAAATGTCTACTGGATGGCACAGCAAGTGAAGGTTTGACTGTGGATGTGGTATGCTAGCTTCATGAGTTTTTATCTTGACTTTCCAGAAATAAAATGCTGCAACCTGGAATTATAAGCCATATATGCTCCTTCTCTCATATGCTGCTTTATGTTTGGTTGTTAGTCACAGGACCAGAAGTGATGCCAGGACATTCTGGATAACTTTTCTAATAGTTTTTTGTTTGTTTGTTTTTTAAATCCCAAGTATCATGAGCACGAGCCAAAAGTTGCCAACTATCCCTGCAAGAGAGAGTCCTGCTAGATTTAAGTACTTGGTGACTGGCTTGGCTTAGAAGGGCTACCCAGTGAGATGTGGTGGCAATAATTCCTAAATTCTGAATTTTGGGCTGGGAGAATTTTATTGGAATGCTGTTTTGTCTGTCTGCCTGTGTTGCTGTGACAGTCTGGGTAATTTACAAAGAGCATAGGTTTAATTCTCAAAGTTCTGAAACTAGGAAGTCCACGGCCAAACCAGTGCTATCTTGGGGGCATCTTCTTGCTTTTAGCTGTGTTCTCAAATGCAGAAGGTGAGATGGGAGGAGTGACCCTATGGCAGCAATCCATTTCCATGGGGACCCTCACGACAGAAGCATCTCTATAAAGTACCCTGTTTGCCACACCACTGCCATGGAGGACTATCTTCATGAATCACAGCAGCAGGTATACTCAGTTCTTTTGTCAGCCTCGGGCTCTAGTCATAGTGTTGAGTTGTGTGTTCTGAAAAGCCCAGCATGCTTGATTTCTGTGCCTACAGGAACCATTTGCTGATCCTTGCTGTGCAATGAAAAGTGTAATGTAAACTGAAGCACCTGGGGATAGAAGGAGAAGGGTGATTCTCTGTTGACAGCTGGCAGAGCAGAGTGCCTCCTTAGCTCTTGCCAATCATTGTGCACCAGCCTTTACATGGTCCTACTTGGCTCTAGGTGAATAATGAGAGAACCAAACCTGCAGTACAGCTGTATAATACCCAGTCGAGGGTATAATCCATAAAGCTATGCTAAAGTCGCTCCAAGAGTAGGACTACAAATGTGAGAGTTTTTGTTATCAATTTGACACACCCTTGAATCCCCTGGGAAGAGGTTGAAGGACTGTCTAGATCATGTTGGCCTGTGGATACACCTATGGAAGATTGTCTTGATTTTCAATTGATATGGAAAGAGCCTGCCCACTGTGAGTGACTCCATTCCCTGGATTTAGGGACTGAACTATAAAACATTGGAAAAAGTGAGTAAAGTAGTAAGCTTGCATGCATTCATTCCTCTCTGCTCTTCAACCTTGCTGCTTCAGATCCCTGCCACCTTTACTTCCCTGCAAAGATGGACTGTAGGCTAAAATAAATCCTATCTCCTTAAGTTGCTTTTTGTCAGAATGTCTTAGCTCAGCAATAGAAATAAAACTAGGACACCCAATCTCTATGGATTTCAAAAGCGTCACAGGCTTCTGCTTGCATAGAGTTCTGCTCCATGCTGTCCTGTCTGATTTCAGTAACAGAACCTCCTGCATCTGAGTCCCTGCCAGGATTGTGGAGAGAGGGGAAGGGGAAGAGAGATGGAGAGAAGACCAGGGAAGGGGAAGAGTGCATGAAAGAATTGACTGGAAGCTTCTGTTGAGACATGAGACATCACTTTGTTTGTATCTCATTGGCCGAAGCAAGTTATATGGGCAAGCTGCATTCAACAGGATGGGACTGTTTAGTACGTGGCCCCAGAAAGACAGAATACAAGCAATGGCTCATTCTTCCTCACAGGTTCATAGGGTCAAAAGATTTTTTTTTTTTTGTCTAAAAGGAATCTGCTCAGAGGTGGATGGAAGCATTTTGTCTAGGGAGGAGATCGAAAGTGACTTCCATGGCCGATTTCCTGGCTGCTCCTTCTGACTGGGCGGTGCTCAAGTAGGTGAAATGAGGTTGGCTAGGGAGATATGGGAGTGTAATGAGCTAGTGCTTTGGAATTAGCTGGGCAGATTCAATGGCAGGCTCTGATGAGCTGTCAGAGCAAGGCCTAGGATTCTGAATTTCTAACTAGCTCCCAGGAATGTTGCTGCTGCCAGACCTGAAAGGCAATGATGTATGTCATTAGACACTCTAAAATGAAACAGAGGGGTGGATGTGCATTAGCAAATCATCCCTGTCAAATGGTGGAGGGTGACTCTAAGAGCAAGTGTTGAGCCTTGTAAGACATTATTGAGACTCCAGGGCAGAGGCTAGAACTGAGCCTTGGTGAGCAGGCTAGCTTTCTGAGTGGCAGGAAACCATCAGGTGGCATTGTGGGCTAGCAGGAGAATGGTCAGTGGTTAAAAGCCATTTTCTAAGAGAGCAGGTTTCCGGAAGCTTGATGGTCAAGCTGAGTGAGTTGCATCTTGCTTGGGGCTATCTTCTGCTACCACCTTCAGCATCAGGATTGCTTGGAGCTTCAGAAACTGGCAATAAGATAGATGTTTCTGAGCACTCACACAAGAACAGTTGCTGTTGGCAGAATTTACATGTTTGTATTGTAGAAAATGATTCTGTATGATTAATAAGAATCATTCAGCATTTCCATTGTTATAAAGGATGTTCCATTTGACCTCTGATTGTCATGAATGTCTTGCTGGTTGCGTTAAATCCAGATTAGAACTACAACGATGAGATTTGAGGTTTGGAGATTAAATGTCAAGGTGTATGTGTTCTATAAAATGCCAGTATCATTTCTTCAAAAGGAAATGTCTAGTTCCTCCAAGTAGCCAGGCTAATGTTGTCCTAGTCCACTTTTGCAGCCTGAGGACAATGCTTCGGGAGAGTTTAGATGCCATGCCTTCCTTGCCATCAATGACTCTTGAAGTTTTGATTGTTTTATTTGTAAGTTGTAGGTGAGATCTTGGTATTTTTGGAAACTAAACTTGATGCCTTTGGAAGAGAAGTGCATGTCACCAACCACTGTGTGATGTCCCCTGCCAGAGAGCTTGCTCTATAATAATTGTAGGTTGGCTGGCTGACTTTTTCTCCATCTTTCTTTGTTTCCCTTCCTTTCTTCCTTCCTTCCTTCCTTCCTTCCTTCCTTCCTTCCTTCCTTCTTTCCCTCCTTCCTTCCACCCATCCTTTCTTCCTTTCTGCTGCACAGTTCAAAGTCAGGTCCTCATACATTGCAGGTAAATGTTCTACCATGGAGCTACATCTGTAGCCAGGTTAGCAGTAAATAATTAAAGTGTATGGCAGAGAAAAGAGCATGTCCTCAATAATGCAGGGCATGTTTTTAAAGTACAATGGTTATTTTTAAATTCTTTAAGAATGTCATGTATTTATCAAAATGCATTTTATCAGTCCTGCTTAGACCTCTGACTCCCCTCTGGCCATCCTTCCCACTGGGTGTATTTTGACGTATGTGCTGAAAACCTGGAGCACTCTTACATAACTCAACCTTACGGATGAGTTGTGTATAGCTCCAGTCAACAAGAGGCAAAGCAGATGGGAAGGGTGTGAGGAAGTTGGAACCTTTTACCCTGCCAGTGGAGCTATAATATGGTAGAACTTTCAGAAATAGTTTGGGATGTCTTTAAAATGTTCAACACAGATTTACCATATGACCTAGAATGTCTACTTCAAGGACTGTGTGATCAAGAGAAATGAAAACATGTCCCTGGCAAGGCTTCATAAATGTTTATGGCAGCATGATATATAGTGGCCAAGTAAAACCAAAGGCTCTCCCTCCTGAGGGGCCAGACTCTAGTGCATCCATGCAATGAATGCTGTTTGTCAGTGACAAAGAACAAAGTACTGGCCGATTGTGACATGGATGACCCCTAAGTATCCTAGTAAGTAAAAGTAACAGACAAAAGACAAAATATTGCAGGGTTGCATTGATATGAAATTTTCATAAAGGGCTAGTCTGTAGATAAACCAGGAACTTGATTAGTGTTTAACTGAAGCTAAGGATAGGTAAGGTGTCTCCTGAAAAGATGAAAATGCTCTACAGTTGTTTGATGTTGATGGCTGTACTAAGATCACTAAGTTGTGTAGTTAAACAGATGAATTCCATAGTGTGGGAATTATACCTCCTGGAGTGTTGTCTTCCATAGTGAACCTACATCATTTTTAGAGATTTTCATCCTTCCCAGGTAGCTTTTCAGTGCTTTGAGACAAGGAAGATGGTTTCTTAGCTTTCAGAGATGGATTGGCCTGTGCAGCACAATAGATTCTTCACCTTATTAAATCCATTGAGAAAGTCTGGTTTATAGGACAGCAAGCTTAACACTGCCACTAAAGCCTGCAGCATGGCAGAGTAGAGGATGCTGATATTTAAAAACAAGAGCATTCCCCTATAACTAGAAATCAATGCCATGCTGATGAATCCACATGGGTAAAGAGAAGTCTGGAAGATGAAGTGTCTGTGGTGGCTGTTAAAAGTGCCCTTCTTCAGCTCTTCATTAAGTGCCTGTCTTAAATGGGGTAATTGAATCTAAACCATCAGATGCTGTGATTTATGGAAATCAGCTGTTTCATGGCTGGCATAGGGCACATGATAAAAAGAACTGACTTGACTATTGTTTCAGGATGTAATGTCAGCAGAGGTCATTGGCAACACCTGGAAGATTTTACGCGAAGGAGAACAGGTGCCAGAGACATGGTCACAGAAGTGCAAGTGCACATGGAATGTGTATTTTCAGCTGTGTGATGCTCTAAGGACTCAACTCCTGCCCAAGAGGGAAGAACAGAGCTGGGCTGGTATACACCCATAATCCAAGGACTTGACAGGCTGTGATAGGAGTACTATGAAGTACTCAAAGGCCAGATTGGGTTACAGTCACACACACACACACACACAGAGAGAGAGAGAGAGAGAGAGAGAGAGAGAGAGAGAGAGAGAGAGATTTCATTTGAAAAGGGTATTCTATGACAGATGACCAAATAAATAGAAAAGGAAAGATACTTGCATTTGGCAGTTTCTGTGGCATGGGGTGGGTATGATCCAAGCACTCACTAGGCCAACTGTTTGTGATGGATTACTCATTGCACATTTTTGTTTGGTAGTCCCTGAGCTGAGTGTTCAGTAGGATTCAAAGGGTTCTCAACTGTGCTGCCTAAACAGCACACATGCAAACAAAACCTTCTATTGCATTGTTGGACATTCTACCTCAATGGATAACACAGAAATGCAAAGTCCAGACATTATAAAATGGACCTTCGAGAAACAAGGCTACAAACTGATCCTTGATAAAAATAAGTGCCTTATAGCGAGGCCATGTTGGATGGAGGGCTGACCAGCTTCCCACATGTCACCTCTGTTGGGTTTCAGGAGTGGAAAGCAAGAATCCATCTAAAATTTCTCCTGGTGATTCTGATGCTGTTCAGCTTTGAGAACTATATTCCTGGCAGGAAACACAAGCATCACTCATTGAGTGTACTTGTTTAGGCAAGCTTCTCTGAGTGAACTACGCAAAGCACATAAGATTTAGAACATGACATCACTGCACTTTGACTCCTGTAATTCAGATGAATGGGTTCAGGGAGGAAAGAAGGTAAGAGGGATGTGATTCCAAGTGATTGGTCATAGGACATCTCTGTTCAGTGACTGAAGAAAATGAGAAAGTGAGTCTGGCTTCAGTCATGGAGAAGAAATACATGTCTGTGGCCATGTCATTATGCCTTTGAACATGCACATCAGATCCTAGAAGCTAAGCAGAATCTAATCTTGTTAGTACATGGGTGGGAGATGACACAAGGTAAGAGCCCTGGGTAGGTGTGAGCTTGGCAAGTTTAAAACCCTGAGGAAGATGTGGTTTTGTCCACAGTGGTGTTCCTTAGGATTGTTAGGACAAAGAGTCCCCAAATCCAGTGATCTATGTGACATTTACTTATCACCCAGCTTATCTCCTCCATGTCATTCTGTGACCCAGAGTGTCTCAGCCACTCTGTGTTTGATGCCATTTCCAGTCTCTCCAGGCCCTGGTCAGCAAATCTTGATCACCCATCCTGTTGCTTGAGTGCAGCCTTTTATTGTGGTGCTGGTTTTGAAGTTGTGGCCTAAAGATGTTTACCAAATATTTAAGAGTGGAAAGCAGAACGTCTGCTCCATGGGCAGCCCTGCCCGTCTTCAAGGCTGTAACTGGTGTGCTGTAGATGAGAGAGGTAACAAGAAGTCACTCGCCTCTGACACATACCACCCATATCCTTGGGTTGGATTGGCTTTCAATCTTCTTAGAGATTTGTATTAATAGAGTTTAAATATTAATTAAGTGCTAGCCAGCTGTGGTGGTCTGTAGTCCATGGCCAGAGAGGTTAAGTAAACCACCCAAGATTAACTAACTAAGCGTTATTGAGTTTAAATGGAAGCAAGATCTTTTAACATTGTGCCGTGAGGTACCCAAGGCACTGCCCTTAGGAGGTGGGCAGCAACCTCAATTGCAGGGAACAGATTCCAAGTGTGGCCCTTGGTTTTAAAGATCAGCAGAGGTTTGACTAAGTGCAGGGAATTGAAGCAAAGAGTGAAGTGTTAGAGGGCCCGGAAGTTTCAAGAATGACTCTTATGGGATAAACAGCTTGGGGGAGATGCATGGGCAGGGACAGCCAGGGAAACAGTCTTTCTCATAAGAAGTGGGGATGATGGGGAGAAGAAATATTGAGGGGCAGGAGAGAAGGCTGATATGGTTGACTACAAGCAGTAGAGAAGATAAGAAGGAGCTGAGCTGAGGTCCCAGGCAGCCATACCCATCACCATGAGCCTTCCACACCTCATCTTACTGGTTTGCACATGTGTGTGCTGGAGGTAAGCCACATCCATAGTCCATGCAAAAGTCCCTCCAATGATTTAACTCCGTGTACCCCAGTTCAGCAACCGTAGGTATTTTCATTCAAATTGGGGGAATTTATGCCAACCTTTTGATGACATTTATTTCTGCAAATAAAATGCCAATAGTAAAACTGGGATCTGGTTTGCACTCTTAAAGCCTGTGTCTGGAGAGATAGTCCTTAAGTATGATGTCTTAACAGTCATTTAGCATGATGGGCCTTCAGAGGGTAATATCATTTGCCTGCCACTTAGAAAAGAACACTTCTTTGTGGAAATTCTGAAATAAAGTAAATAAAATAAACTGGATGAGGGAAGAGAGTTTACAGAAGATACCAAGCAGGAACCCTGTAGTGGAGCCTGCCATGTATCCAGTCTGTGTGTCTATCCACTACATTACTAAGCCACAACTGTTATTCATGGCCTAGGGAGCTACATGCTTCATTGGTGACAGTTTGACTCTCAAGCAGAAATCTGACTTTTTCAATTTTTACCAGTTTCTAGTTTTCTTGTTTGATAAATGCATCTTCTCCTTGTTGATGAGATTATAAAAAGTAAAGAAGGTGACCTGAGACAACTGCATCTCCATTCTTTCTCCATAGGTGTGGAGCAGAGATAGCAGTCTCCCGTTCAAGGTTGACCCCTCCACTGATATGGCTACTGGCCTAACCCAGTTCTGTAGGCATATTTTTTTGCATCCTATTTTAATAACTGCCCAACCTCTCCTCTTGCCCACCACCCAGCAGAGGTAGTGGAAGAGAAAGTTATTAAGATATGGGAGAAGTGGACTTGTGTAGCAATAGTTCTTTGGGGGCGAGCTCAATCTTCCTTGTCAGTAGTTCAGTCCCATATAAACACCAAATAGGAATCAACAGCCACAGGCAAACACCACGCACAAGCCAGTAGCTGCACAGTTCCTTAATAGTCTCAATCCCTCAAGCTATTCCTTCTGTCCTCTGTCATCTGCTGTCTGTTTCTGCTCATGGCTACGGTTTTGACACAGCTTAGAAACACAAGTTTCACACAGGCCTTTCCCCTCCTTTTACTGTCTAGCTTAATCTCACATGTGTCCTAGCTGAGTGTGCTAAGCCATTGGGGGTGTCCTCAGAGGATGCACACGAGCCAGTCGTTTCAGTGCTGAGGGCTGTGCAGCTCCCATGGTCTCTGCTAGCTCTAACTCTCCTTCCGACTTGTCTGTCTTCAGTTTGCCTCTTTGTTATTAGTTTCTTTTCCTCCTGTAGCATTGGGGGGAGGCTGGCTTCCTCCCCTGACCATCTTCCTAACTCATCACCTCTGTGTTCTGTGGACAGTGAGGCTGGCATGAACTTCTTAAATACACATCTATTCTACCATTTAAAGTAGAAGTTCTGTCTTCAGCCCCGACGTTTCCTCCTGCCTTTAGAATCAGACTTTAACGGAAAACTTGACCTTTCTATTTCAAACTTGCCATGTCAAAGTCAAGCTTTGTCTGTAGTTCACTTCATTCTTCTTCATTGCCCATCTCTGTCCTTGCATTAACCGCTCAGAACAGTCTACCTTCAAATGAGCATTTGTGGAAATACAGCCATACCAGTTGTTCCTATGTGTGGAATAAGATACCACGTGGTTTTCAAATATGAAATATTTACTCTCTGACCCTAGTTTACTTTATTTGCATTACTATATTTATTATATTACTTTCAACATATGTAAATGCAAAACTATACATAGTCTCATCTGCTAACAGTTGTTATACAATTTATAAAACCAAATCAGCTTGGATGTAAATAAAGAACAGTCAAAATCTGTGTTAGCATTAAGTGGGCACAGGGACTCATTAACTTGGCTTCTGCAGTATGAACCAGCATTGCTTTGCTGCAGTGACACTCTTTTGAATTTGACCTATTATACAGCCTGAGGCATATCATATCTTTTCTTTCAAGTTCTTGTGAAACTTGCATTTTTATACTGTACTATGAACATTAAGTTGGCTGGCCTCTTTCTTCTTGCTAACTTGCTTGTAGATGGTAGAACTTCTTATCACACAAGGGATCCCGAATCTCACAGGTAATGCTGTGCAGACCCCACTATAATGATCTGAGGCGGAGAATCAACTCAGAGACTTAGGCTTATTTGTGGACTTTCAAATGAATCTGTCTATTGCTTCTCATCTCATCTTCTGCTCGCTGGTTTGTTTTTTTTTTTGTCTGTTTCCCCAGAAGTGGACTGGGGTTCTTGCAGCTCTGAAGCATTGTGTGTCCCTGGCTTTACACATAATCTTCTGAATGACTAGCTGTTCTATCCTCAAGATCAGACCTTATACCCACTCCAATCTTAATGTCTATTCATCCTTTAAACCCAAGTTTACTATAGATACCTCAACCTATCAAAATAACCATTTTCCAGGGTGACAAACTACTGCTTTACTGGAACAGGTAATAAGAGTCACTGGGCTGTCTCATTTTTACAAGTGCTCATTATAAGTACCAATATATTATGCATGGTTAAATAAGGCTTTGTGTAGAAATGGGAAATGGCTAGACTGTTCACATGTCCTAGAATATGCAGTTATAAGTCTTTCTCATGACTATGTGGTCCCACATGTTTTGAGATGTGGTATTATTGTTTTCAATGCAATTCACATTATATGATGCCTTTTGAACAGCTAAGGTGGGTGAATTTCAGAATATCTAGCCGTAATTTAAATTGAATAGACACTGATGAAATAGGGTGTCGTGTCCTGATCTTTTTGATGGTTGATACATATTTTATGGTCAGGTTTGTGTGAAATGTGGCCTATTTGGGGATTCAGACACCCATTAAATGAAGCCCATAAATTGTGTCCTTCATTGCTAGGACTTTCCATTCACTTACAGATTTCTCAAACACGCTTGTTAGAACCCAAGAACACATATTTTCTTACCTCACTCACATAATTGTATGATAATGTTATTTAACCATTTTAGTCATGCTAGTAATTATGGTTAAGTTTACAGCTTGGATTATCTTTCTGCTGAGTTAATGCTTACAATTTTCATGTGGTTTGCTAACTTCTCTTACTGTAGTGAAGTTGGCTAATGAAGCCTTACCCATCATTTTGATTAGGCTTTGACTTGCTTAGTTTTCCCACCCCTATAGTCAATCTTATTTTTCCCCTTTCTAGTAGTACCCACCCAAGACAGTGTTTAGGGATAAATGTCATCCAAATGGATTTTAAAAATACTATTAATTTTTAAAAATTTTCATTTCTGTCGACATAGTTGCTGCCTTGGGTTTATTTCTAGCGTGTTTTCTATTTTACATTTTCTATTACGCTTCTGTCCCTCTTTTAGGTTCTCAGGTCCTTTTGGGGACCACCTTAGAAGTGAGCAATTATACTCACAAGTTTGCTAAGCTTACTTAGATTTTACTTTTTAAGCAATATGTTTGCCCCTCTGGAAATTCATAGTATCGCCTTGTTTCATTAATGATAACTTTGATCACTTATTTCAGGTGTTTTCTGCTGTGATTAACAGATGCATTGGGAGAAGTTACATTGTTTGTTTTATCACCCACTGGCATATCCAGCTTGCATCCGTTAACTCAACTATTTGCTTTAGAGTAACTTTCTACTCTCCTTCCTTCTCTAGCATCTCACTGAAAAGTCTCTCATCTAACATCTCCCTATAAGGAAAACATAGTTCTTTCTTTCTTAATGCACTTATTTTTATTGGCTATGATCTGATGAAAGTAATTTATAGTGGCTTGAAGGGAGGGGACTGAGTAACTCGTTCTTAGTAAGCATATTCAATCTTAAGATGAAGTGTTTGAGTGTGTGAACAAATTACTTAGCCTACATTCAATATCTTAGATTTTAATGCATAATACACTGGAAATAGGTTTTTGTGCTATAAACCATTCATCTTAATTCCACGGTTTTCTTGGAAAGTAGCCAAGGTCTTCAATGTTATTGCAATTTCATTAGTATATCCACTACTGGAAATGTTAGCATTGGGGAATCAGCAGCTTACAGGACCATGCCAGCTCCGTGTCTCTTCACAAACAGAAACACAGTGTGTGAGGATGGAATTTAAATGGTGGCATTTTATCAATACTTACTACTATGAGTGCATTGAAGAATCAGAATTTTTCATATCGCTCTCTGGCAAAAACATACTCAAAAGCAAAATATACACAGACATCAACCCTAAGTGTGAGAAATATCCTTTAGTTAACCTCTGTGACAGTTATGAATATTAATGATAACTAATAGTGCAAATTGAAATTCAACCCAAGCCTGTCAGATGTGTTTCCTTTCTAAGTCATCCCCTAAATTTGGAGAATGTTGGATATATATATATATATATATATATATATATATATATATATATATCATTATATAATACTTGTATAACTTTGTATAAAACATTCCTTGTTTTGGTTAAAATGGACACTACACAGGGATAAACTTGACTTTGTAATTCAATAACTATGACATTTAGTTGTTCTCAAGCACTAGAAAATCTTAAGGATAGAAAATACCAGGTACATTTTAAAATAGAATCTAGGCATAACCCAAAACAAGAGAACTGAATGAACATCTACAAAAGAAACAACTTGTTCCATCATTTTTAAGAAAGCCATAACTAGTACAAGGACAGAGATCAGTCTCCCAGATTCCACACAAACTGTAGGAAAATGGGGCCTGAAGTGTATATTTGTGAAAAATCATGAAATAGTGCATTTTCTGAACTGTGTGCATTGAGAGGAATTGCACTTTAGTTTTTATGAATGAATTAGTGATATGAAATTCAGAGAGCCAAAATATTTGTTCCAATTTTTTTACTCTAGGGAAATAAAAATTCTATTGAAAAAGCTGTGTATCCTGTGCCACATAATTGAGCTATAAGTAGCATTTCTGAAGTCATTAATAATGGGAAATCAAATAGTGAACAAACAGATGGAGCATTTCATATTATTTTGTACTCTATTTGGAGAACAAAAGAACACATGGATGTATGGCAGAATGCAGGTGAGAAGTGGAATCATGCCGTGACTAGAGCAGGAAACACAACAGAGACAATATTTTATAATCACATGGGAAAAGAATGAGCGGGAAAGTGTTTATAAAACATAACTGATTATTTGATCTCACTGCAGTCTGTGAGAACAGAGCCACATGGTAACTTCAATCAACTTGTTAGAGAAGAATGGAATAACCTATGTTTTTGCTGACCCAAGACAGTCAAGTCTGTGGAAACTGCAGTTACTCCCTGGACTGTAGACCTGCACATCCTGTTTGCAGAGTGCCCAATTTCCTTAGAAACTACCCCCGCCCCTCTTCAGGGAAATGCTTAAGACTAGAAGGACCAACTGAAATCCCTGAGTTGGTTGATAAATGCCAACATAGCAGAATTTGACTAATTTGGCCGACATTGGAGGTGGTCATATGAAGTCTGAAGATAGAACCTTATTTATACAAAAGAAGATTCCCTTCTTTTCTGAAGTGCATTGCTGATGTCCAATGTGGTGCTGGGAACTCCTCTTAGCAGGCAGGAGAGTGGAGCACTCCAGGGCCACTCCATCAGCTCGCTGAAGCTTTTGAAACCATACATAACAATAACACATACTTTAAAAGCCCCATTTACTCTAGATAGACTATGGGATCTGGGTTGCTGTTGTTGCTATTTCAAGCTGAAGAAATATTAATTTCTATTTTTCCAAAAGTAAGTTGCTTTTATGAGCTTATTAATTTAATGCTCATGGATGAAAGACACACACACACACACACACACACACACACACACACACACTTGGACTTATTTCCAGCTAGACTTAAAGTCATTGCAAGGCAGTATTTTTAAGGAGTAAGGAACAGTTTTAAAGCCAGAGTGGAGGTCCATGAAGCAAACTTGAATAGAATGAAGCCAGAGAATCAAAATAGAGAAGAGCAAACAGGACCACTCCTGTTTTGACACTGTAATTATAAATACATTAGACTTGGGGCAAACTATCATCAAAACATCAGTCTTGGAGATGGTTAAGTTAATTCAGTTTTTGAAGTTCAATAATTCATCTGTGAAGTGTCAGCAGCAGGGTCTTGTTAATGGTAAGCCTTTCATTCCTGTTAAATCAATTGTAAATAATAGAACCCCTCGGAGAAAAATGATGGAATAAGCATTGATTTCCAAATTGGGTGTCAGAAACAGAGCGTTAATAAAACACACTGCAAGCAAACACGTCCCTAATACACGCTGATCACTGAAATAGTAATCTGAGGGAGGGAAATCAATGGATTCTGTGTACAGCGTTAGTATTTTAACATTTCATTTGTATTTCTGTATCATTATAGCAAATTTCTCATCTTAGGTTCTCCACAGTTATTTAATTTTCATTGTTGTAACCAGAAAACCAGGTGGTGTGTGTCTTGTCAGCTGGATTTCATTGCCTTCTAAAGACACGAAAGCATCTGGTCACTTATTGTCCTGGCTGCCTGGTGCTGATGATTTTGTTTTGTTTAAGACAACATAAAAATTATTTACAGTAAGCCTCACAGAATGCCAAGAAAAATTCAATGGCTCTAATAAATAATTTTAAAGAAAATAAAGCTCTCTAACAGGTGTCTATGTGAGTGTTTTGTGCTCACATGCTCCACCAACTGTTAATTCTAGTGTCCTGTGAACCCTGCATGTAGAGTCTACTGACAGGAAAACATGTATGTGGAGCTGGGGTGATGCTCCAGCAGAGGAGGATCATGCCTCATATTTTGTCCACTAGAATATGAATGCTGTGATTCTACTCACAGTGTGACTTATACGTGGTTGGTGTGCAGCTAATGCCATGTGGTGTGTTTCCTTAAGCTGTTGATATACAACTCTCAGACTGTACCAGGCAAGTTTAATGGCTATTGAAAATACCACCAGGACAGGGTTATCTAAAGACACAGTCTGTAATTTGTTAACTATACAAAAAGACACTGTACAGTTTAAAAACAAATCTTACACAGTCCTTACATTTCAATTTTTTTTCTTTAAAAGGAGTGAGTTGGGTACAGGGGGTTTAAATGCTTTATAGACAAAAAACTGTTCTAGAACAAAGTTATTATCTTCCTCTTCCTCCTCTTCCTCATCCTCTTCCTTCTTTTTCTTGCTCTGTTCAGCACTGACTGCTCCCCTTTTCACTGCATCAGGTTTTCCTTTAGCTCCGAAGGCAGCAATATCCTTATCGTGCTTCTCCTCCAGCTCGGCCGCCTTCTCCTAAGGCTGCTTGTCATCCTCAGAGGCGCTCTTCCACATCTCTCCTAGCTTCTTTGCAACACCATCAAATAATCACCATCAGATAAGCCAGGATGCTTGTCTTTGATTTTTTTGGTAGTACTCAGAATAGAACGAGAAGAAGGCCGAAGGAGGCCTCTTGGGTGCACAGGGGTCCTTGAACTTCTTTCTGGTCTTCCGTTTGGGGTGGTGCCATAGGTTTTCATTTCTCTTTCATAATGAGCCTTGCCAGCCATATCTTCAAATTTCTTTTTTCTTTAGCAGACCTGGTCTTCCACCTCTCTGAGCACTTCTTGGAGAACTCTGAGAAGTTGATAGAATCATTTGTGCTCCTCCCAACAGGTTTGCACAAAGAATGCATATGAGGATATTTTGCCTCTTGGCTTCTTAGGATCTCCTTTACGCATGTTTAGTTGATTTGCCTCAGCAAGGCACAGACTTGCCCAGTGCTGATCCCACAGGCTTGCTCCAGTGCTGTCTATGGAGCTCAATATACTCCAATGACTGTCCTGTCTAATCCTTCTAACCCTTTCAAATAATGCCACTCCTGGAGACTAACTATCCATTTATATGAGCCTGTGGGGGCATTCTTATTCAAACTACCATACCTATGAAGTCTATAAGCGCTCCATCAAGTTGTTTAATATGTGTTCATGGAATTGTGTTCTAGAATGCTGTGCTATAGTGTAATCATGAATGATTCACAAAATACTGAAGAAAAGTGAACCTAAACCTCAAGTCTGAGCTAGGAAGATACCTCAGAATCCCCAGCAGGGGTGTCAGGGCTCAAAGTTAGCATCCCTTAGTTGCAGTAAAAGTTGAATTAAGGCATTAATAATATGTAAGTTAGAGACATTGAACTCAAAAATCAATTTTCTTGAAAGTAGGTCTATGGGCCTTGGAAAGCTTTTCTGCTGAACTTTTGAAGGGTGGCGTGAGGTCTTACTCAATCCATCGTCTTAACAAGGAAGACACAGCATGTGAACATTTGTTCTTGGCAAATTGATCATGGATTAAACAAACTGTGAAATTGTTCTCAAACATCTTATCTACCACCCAGTTTTCATACTGTCTGTTAGACCTTAAGACATTTCAAGGGTGATGTTGGCCATGAATTTGGCCTCATTTGCTCAGATGAAGCTGCACCTGCACTGTAGGTAGCTTCTGACTTTGAATATTACAGAAATTTCTTTTTTCCAATTAGTGTAAACTTTTTGCTCTGTCAAGTTGCTCTTATCAGTGGTACCTAAGCTTGAGTAATCCTATCCTAGCCTTTGGCAGTTCTTGTCTATGAGGCAACACATGGCATTAAGATGTCCCTGCCTGTCCTGTTTCTTGTTGTAGTTTGACTATATATGACCCCTCTATGTAGAGTCCCTTGCCCAGCACACCCGGACTGTATGATCAGGTGAACAGAGCTCACTTCAGCCTGAATAGATGAGGCCTTCAGAGATGAGACCTTATGATGACTGGCTCCACCTCTTAGCCACACTCTTTGGAAGATGAAGCTGCTATACCTCACATAGATATGCCTACCAAAGGCAGAAATGTAAAAGACATAGTCACTTGCAGCTACTCTATTAAACTGTTGGTTCTTTTGGTACATAGACTGTGCATTCTCAAACAGGTTTGAGTTGGTTGTTTTTTGAACATTTTGTTTCCCTCTGGAAAGATTGCATACACACACTCTGATTTCACAGTGACACATTCGTATTTGAGATTCACTTTTTATGTAATGTGCTAGCATCAGTAGCTAAAGGCAGTTTCTTAGTTAGGAACCATTGGCTTCTACATCTCTGTCCACTTTTTGTGAGTTAATATCATGGAGTCATAAAATTCAGTGTGTTCTGGACACCTGTCAACTCAGGTTTCCTTGACTATAAATAATATGTGTATGATGAGAATGTAGAGGATTTAACATCACATTTATTCTCTTATCTAACTAATGTGCATAAGAAAACAGGAGAAAGTGCAGAACACTTTTGGGGAGTTGCAGGAGAAAGACCACTACCCTGGACACAATGGAAAACAATGCTTTAAGAGCTCCTGCCTTGTAACAAACAATTTACATATGGCAAGGTCTGAAGGATAAACTCTAGTTGGCCCCTGCTTCTTCCATAATCTCTTGTTTGAACTTAAACCACCCTACTTGGGTTGCTTCCCTAAGTTTCATCACTTCAACCTTGAAACTTGTTATCACTGGTTTATGAGAGAGCATCATGCTTTTGTTTATATGTAGCATATGCCACATGGGTAGCAGAAACAGCAGGAGATGGACAATTGTTTTCATTTGCAATGAAACAATCTGAGGGCTGTTAGATAACTCAGGGGTAGACCTCCTACCTAGCATCAATAATGTCTTAAGTTCAGTCCTCAGACTATAAATAAATAAATAAATAAATAAATAAATAAATAAATGCCACCAGTAGTGCATACCTGGTATTATTAGATGCCATGCTTAATGCTACAGCTTGAGGGTACATCATGACCTCTTAAAGCTTACGTTTTGTTTTCCCAGTGATCTTTCTTGTTTGTGAACACCTGGGTTGGGTGTGGTTATTCACTGGTAGTAGTACTTCTGTGAGTTAAGCTAATTGGCAATTGTTTGATGTGAGATTATCATGCCTGTATGCAGGAGGAGAAGATGCCAGTTTGGGCTAAGGGCAAAGTGGTACAGAGGCCAGGAAGGGGTGAGAAGTGGAGGTTCATGAAAGCTCACCAATGTGATTATGCACATTCTTGTTATTGCTTGACTTATTGTGGTCTCCATTTAGAGGGTGGAGAACTCTTTTGTCACTACAGGGAGGTACGAAAATAGCTAGACATAGCAGTTTTTCCAAAGCTCAATGCCTGTTGGATGGATGGGTTCCTTCACATTAAACTTCATATTAACTACTATCAGGATGACAATAACCATGTAATTCTTCATGTGAGACAAATGTTTCAAATACATTTATTTGTTGGATATAGCACCCCACTGAGAACAAACACCAGAAAGATGAACTTCTGTAGATATTCCTGGTCAAGCTGGGATTTGAACCAGCCAACCACTTATAGTTCTGAATTTTTGTTGATACAGTGTTTCCACACCAAGGATTTGTGAACAAGAGAGGTGTGGCTGAAATGCTGTGTATTATCTAACACCCATGCTTTTGGTGTGCTTGTTGTTTTAAGTTAATCCGCAGAGAAAGGGTGATTCCAGGTCTCACTCGGCAGTGTTGCCCTGGGAACTGTGATACCCTAGAATGTTTATCTACTCTTATCCATGCTAATGGATGTCCATCATGTTATAAATTCATCATGTGAGGGGTGGTAGAGGATGAGGGGGCTCTGAGCAGGGTATGACTCCAGTTTAACTTCCCCATGGGTAGTGGTAGTCTATGACACTTGGCATCACGCTTGTGTTCCAACTTCCTGAATTTTCAGTAAGTTCACCTTTCTTTATAACTGACAGTCCTGACCTTATTGAACTGGAAAACAGTCACTGTCAGACTAATTTCCTCCTGATAATATGAATTTCCTTCTTTAATTGGCTAATAGAATTATCTGGAATTCTGCCACTAGAAGAGGTCAGGAAGGGATGGCAGTGTGCTGTCTGCTAGGCTCACTGTGCTCCCCCATGCACAGTGAAAGGGTTGATGAAAACCACACAGCCATCTTCCCTCCCCTTGTTGAGACTGGTGTCACTGCTAAACATAGTGCTGTCACCACAGACCACAACTGTCAGCTCTTAACAGCAATGTGTTGTCTCTGACTGTGTTTTCATTTACTTAAGAGTAAGCTTGGTGGCTTTAGCTCTGGGCTGTTTATTAGTGAACAGAGGCAAGACAGACAATCTTGACTTTGGTTTTATAACTTTCAGTTGCTATAGTGTTTGTGTTTTATTAAATTATGCTTCTTGAGGAAAAGAAAATTACCTCAGGAAATAGCAAGAAAATCCTAAGTTTACTATTTCTGAAGGAATTTTTATGCTGATGAAATTATATGGTATGAGTAATTGGCAATTTTAGTGCTTCTAAATCTTCAAAGCATACCTGTGCTTAGAATAATTTTGTCTTCATTTTCTACTACTATTTGGATATTGTCTCATTCCCCCACTCCAAATGCATTTAATAACTTATAAAAATGTTTATGTTGACATCGACCCTTATATCTATACCTCTGATATCCCAACCTGTCAACACAGCAAGCCTGTACACCCATTTACACACACCTCCATTTCACTCTTACATACCCACAGACTTTTACACACATCTGCACATATCTACCTCTCCTTATACACATGTAGACACACACACATCTATGGACATACCCCACCACTATAACTCCTACACCTACACACAGATCTATCTGCTTATACCCCCATTCCCACACTTCCTCATAGATCTACACACATAGTTACACACCTATACCCCACTCCTAGACATCCATATACACCTGCACATACTTACAACCACCCAATTATTGGTCACAGCTGTATTCCATCTACACACACACACACACACACACACACACACTCCTATACACTCATCTACACACATACCTACATCTCCTAGATTACTTACATACAAATACAGATCTATTTTAAAGATATCTTCAGTAAAGGAGTACATACTAATTAACAAAATGTGTGGATGTGTGTTTTATTTAATGTGTTTCAAGATATTAAAGAATTCTACAAACAAGCAAAGTGTCATTAACATTATTTAGAGAGCTGATAAGAACTTTGGCAGATCAAAGAAACTACCCTCAGGATAAGGATCAAGATGGTAGCATAAAATCCTTTCAAAAGTCTTTGTTGGATTACCATTAAAGTAAACTTTAAGCATGAACATTTGTTTAGTGTATTCGTTATCCTGATGTGATCAGTAGCATCATAGTAATTACCTTAATACAGAATTTCCATTGCCAGATGAAATGCTAGGGACTTGGGAAACTGGGTTGTTGTGTTCATTGCTGCCTCCTGCTGTCACTTTGTCATTTGCTCTTCTTTTGCAAGCTCTGGTCTTGGCTTTGGCCTTGCTGGTCCCCCTAAAGAACTAAGTCAGACTTTCATACATCCCAAGTGGTATGGCATCTCCACTAGCATACTCTTATTTTATTTTATTTTATTTTCTGATTCTTTATTTACCTTTCAAATGTTTTCCCCTTTCCAGGTCTCTCCTATGAAAACCCCCTATATGATCCCCCTTCCCCTGACTCAATGAGGGTATTCCCCCACCCACATACCCACTCCCATCTTCCCGCCCTGGTATTCCCCTATATGGGGCATCAAACACCCTCAGGTCCAAGGGCCTCTCCTCCCACTGAAAGCCAACAAGGCCCTCCTCTGCAACATATGTGGCCAGCCCCATGGGTTCCTCCATATGTATTCTTTGGTTGGTGGTCCAGTCTCCTTGAACACCAGGGGGTCAAGCCAGTTGACACAGTTGCTCACTCCATGGGGCTGCAAACTCCCTCAGTTCCTTCAGTCCCTTCTCTAACTCCTCAATCTGGGACCCCACTCTCATTCCAACAGTTGCTGTGAAGTGAATCTTGGGTATTCCAAACTTAAGGGTTAATATCCACTTATTAGTGAGTACATACCGTGTTCATTCTTTTGCGACTGAGTTACCTCACTCAGGATGATATTTTCAAATCCCATACATTTGCCTGCAAAATTCATGAAGTCATTGTTTTTAATAGCTGTGTAAATGTACTACATTTTCTGTATTCATTCCTCTGTTGAGGGACATCTGGGTTGTTTCTATCTTCTGGCTATTACAAATATGGTCATTATGAACATAGTGGAGCATATGTCCTTATTACATGTTGGAGTATCTTCTGGGTATATGCCCAGGAGTGGTATAGCTGGGTCCTCAGGTAGTATTATGTCCATTTTTCTGAAGGTCCACCAAACTGATTTCCAGAGTGATTATACCAGCTTGCAATTTCACCAGCAATGGAGGAATGTTCCTTTCACCACAGCCTTGCCAGCATCTGTTGTGACCTGAGTATTTTGATCTTAGCCATTCTGACTGGTGTGAGGTGGAATCTCAGGGTTGTTTTGATTTGCATTTCCCTGATCACTAAGGATATTGAACATTTCTTTAGGTGCTTCTCAACCCTTTGAGTTTCCTCAGTTAAGATTTCTCTGTTTAGTTCTGCTCCCCATTTTTGATAGGATTGTATGATTCTCTGCAGTCTAACTTCTTGAGTTCTTTGCATATATTCAATATTAGCCCTCTATCAGGTTTAGGATTGGTAAAGATCTTTTCCCAATCTATTGGTTGCCATTTTGTCCTATTGACTGTGTCCTTTGCCTTACAGTAGCTTTGCAATTGCATGAGGTCCCATTTGTCGATTCTTGATCTTAGAGCACAAGCCATTTGTGTTCTGTTCTGGAACTTTTCACCTGTGCCCATGTGTTTGAGAATTTCCCCCACTTTCTCTTCTATTAGATTCAGTGTATCTGGTTTTATATGGAGGTCTTTGATCATCTTGGACTTGAGCTTTCTACAGGGAGATAGGAGATCAATTTGCATTCTTCTACATATTGACTGCCAATTGAACCATCACCATTTGTTGAAGATGCTGTCTTTTTTCCACTGGATGGTTTTAGTTCCTTTCTCAAAGATCAAGTGACCATAGGTGTGTGGGTTCATTTCTGGATCTTCAATTCTATTTCATTGATCTACTTGCCTGTCACTGTACCAATACCATTTTTATCACTACTGCTCTGTAGTACAGCTTGAAGTCAGGGATGCTGATTTCCCCAGAATTTCTTTTATTGTTAAGAATAGTTTTTGTTATCCTGGATTTTTTGTTATTCCAAATGAATTTGAGAATTGCTCTTTCTAAATCTATGAAGAATTGAGATGGAATTTTGGTGGGGATTGCATTGAATCTGTAGATTGCTCTCAGCAAGATGGCCATTTTTACTATATTAATCCTGCCAATCCATGAGCTTGTGAGATCTTTCCATCTTCTGAGGTCTTCTTTGATTTCCTTCTTCAGAGACTTGATGTTCTTGTCATACAGATCTTTCGCTTGTTTGGTTAGAGTCACACCAAGATACTTTATATTGTTAGTGACTATTGTGAAGGGTGTCATTTTCCTACTTTCTTTCTCAGCCTGTTTGTCCTTCGAGTATAGGAAGGCCACTTTACTGAAGTTGTTTATCAGCTGTATCAGTTCTCTGGTGAAGTTTCACAGGTCACTTAACTGTATGATCATATCATCTGCAAATAGAGATATTTTGATTTCTTCCTTTCCAATTTGTATCCTTTTAACCTCTTTTTGTTGTCTAATTGCTCTAGCTAAAACTTCAAGTACTATATTGAAAAGATAGGAAGAGAGATGGCAGCCTTGTCTAGTCCCTGATTTTAGTGGGATTGCTTCAAGTTTCTCTCCATTTAGATTGATGTTGGCTACAGGTTTGCTGTATATTGCTTTTTCTATTTACGTATGGGCCTTGAGTTCTTGATCTTTCCAAGACTTTTAGCATGAATGGATGTTGAATTTTGTCAAATGTTTTTTCAGCATCTGATGAAATGACCATGTGTTTTGTTTTGTTTTTTTTTTCCTTTTGAGTTTGTTTATGTAGTGGATTACATTGATGGATTTCCAGGTATTGACCCATCCCTGCATCCCTGGGATGAAGCCTGGATCAGATCGTGATTAATGATCATTTTGATGTGTTCTTGGATTTGGTTTGCAAAAATTTGATTGAATATTTTTTGCATCGATATTCATAAGGGAAATTGGTCTGAAGTTTTCTTTCTTTGTTGGGTTTTTGTTAGGTTTTGGTATCAGTGTAATTGTGGACTCATAGAATAAATTGGGTAGTGTTCCTTCTGTTTCTGTTTTGTGGAATAGATTGAAGGGCATTGGTATTAGGTCTTCTTTGAAGGTCTGATAGAATTCTGCACTAAACCCATCTGGTCCTGGGCTTTTTCTCATTTAGTGACTTTTAATGACTGGTTCTATTTCTTTAGGTGTTATAGGACTGTTTAGATGGTATGTCTGATCCTGACTTAACTTTGGTATTTGGTGTCTGTCTAGAAACTTGTCCATTTCATCCAGATTTTCCAATTTTGTTGAGTATAGGCTTTTGTAGTAGGAGCTGATGATTTTTTGAATTTCTTCAGATTCTGTTGTTATATCTCCCTTTCCATTTTGAATTTTGTTTATTTGGATACTGTCTCTGTACCCTCTGGTTAGTCTCGCTGTTGGTTTATCTATCTTGCTTATTTTCCAGCTCCTGGTCTTGTTGATTCTTTTTAAAGTTCTTTTTGTATTTCTACTTGGTTGATTTCAGAGGTGAGTTTGATTATTTCCTGCCTTCTACTTTTCTTGGGTGTATTAGCTTCTATTTATTCTAGAGCTTTCAAGTGTTCTGTTAAGCTGCTAGTGTATGATTTCTCCAGTTTTTTTTTTTTGTTTTGTTTTGTTTTTTTTTTTTTGATCATTGTGTCCTAAGGTTGGGTATATTATACTTTCATTTTGATTAAATTCTAAGAAATCTTTTCTTTCTTTCGTTCTTTCTTTCTTTCTTTGTTCCTTGATAAAGTTATCATTGAGTAGATTGTTTTTCAGCTTCCATGAGTATGTGGGCTTTCTGTTGTTGTTTTTGCCATTGAAGACCAGCATTAATCGTTAGTGGTCTGATAACATGTATAGGATTATTTCAGTCTTCTTATATTTGTTAAGGTTTGTTTTATGACTGATTATATGGTTACTTTTGGAGAAGGTACCATGAGGTGCTGAGTGAAGGTGTATTCTTTTGGTTTAGGATGAAATGTTCTATAGAGATATGTTAAATCCATTTTATCCATAACATCGGTTAGTTTCCCTGTGTCTCTATTTAGTTTGTGATTCCAAGATCTATCCATTGATGAGAGTGGGGTGTTGAAGTATCCTACTATTATTGTGTGAGGTGCAATGTGTGCTTTGAGCTTTAGTAAACTTTCTTTTATGAATGTGAATGCCTTTGCATTTGGAGCACAGATGTTCAGAATTGAGAGTTCTTCTTGGTAGATTTTTCCATTGATGAGTATGAAGTGTCCTTCCTTATCTTTTTTGATGACTTTTGGTTGAAAGTCAATTTTATCTGGTATTAGAATGTCTTCTCCAGACTGTTTCTTGAGACCATTTGCCTGGAAAATTCTTTTCCAGTTCTTTACTCTGAGATAGTGTTTGTCTTTAACTCTGAGGTGTGTTTCCTGTATTCAGCAAAATGCTAGATCCTGTTCATGTATCCAGTCTGTTAGTCTATGTCTTTTTATTGGGGAATTGAGTCCATTGATGTTAAGAGGTATTAAGGAATAGTGATTGTTTCTTCCTGTTATTTTCAATGGTTTTTTTATGTTTGTGTGGCTATCTTCTTTTGAGTTTGTTAAAAGATTACTTTCTTGTTTTTCTATGGTATGGTTTCTCTCCTTGTGTTGGCATTTTCCATCTATTATCCTTTGTAGGGCTGGGTTTTTGGAAACGTATTGTGTAAATTTGGTTTTGTCATAGAATGTCTTGGTTTCACCATCTATGGTAATTGAGAGTTTTGCTGGGTATAGCAGCCTGTGCTGGCAGTTGTGTTCTCTTAGGTCTGTATGAGATCTGACCAGGATCTTCTAGCTTTCATAGTCTCTGGTGAGAAGTCTGGTGTAATTCTGATATGTCTGCCTTTATATGTTACTTGCCCTTTTCCTTGACTGCTTTTAACATTCTTTCTTCGTTTTGTGCATTTTGTGTTTTGACTATAATGTGACGGGAGGAATTTCTTTTCTTGTCCAATGTATTTGGAGTTCTATAGGCTTCTTGAATGCTTTTGTTCAACTGTTTCTTTAAGTTAGGGAAGTTTTCTTCTATAATTTTGTTGAAGATATTTACTGGCCTTTTAAGTTGGCAATCTTCACTCTCTTCTATATCTATTATCCTCAGGTTCTGTCTCCTCATTGTATCCTGGATATCATGCATGTTTGAGTTAGGAGTTTTTTAAATT
Organism: Rhynchomys soricoides; assembly: GCA_019843965.1. Taxonomy (NCBI): domain Eukaryota; kingdom Metazoa; phylum Chordata; class Mammalia; order Rodentia; family Muridae; genus Rhynchomys; species Rhynchomys soricoides. The sequence continues at coordinate 1,860,368 of JADRCH010000268.1, forward strand.
TTGCATTTTCTTTGACTGTTGTGTCAATGTTTTCTATGGTATCTTCCCCACCTGAGATTCTTTCTTCTATCTCTTATATTCTGTTGGTGATGTTTTCATCTATGACTCCTAATCTCTTTCCTAGGTTTTCTAACTCCAGGGTTGTCTCCCTTTGTGATTTCTTCATTGTTTCTATTTCCATTTTTATATCCTGGATGGTTTTGTTTATTCCTTTCACCTGCTTGATTTTTTTTTCTCTGACTCCACCTGTTTGATTGGGTTTTCCTATAATTCTTTAAGGGATTTTTGTTTCCTTTTTAAGGGCTTCTAGCTGTTTACCTGTGTGCTCTTGTATTTCCTTAAGGGAGTTATTTATTTCCTTCTTAAAATCTTCTATCATCATCATGAGATGTGATTTTAAATCTGAATCTTGCTTTTCCTGTGTGTTGGGGTATCCAGGGCTTCCTGTGGTGAGAGAACTGGGTTCTGATGATGCCAAGTTGCCTTGGTTTCTGTTCCTTATGTTCTTGCCTATGAGGCAGTGATCTGTGACAGGCAGTCTGGCACTTGGTTGAGCACAGGCAAACTCTGGGAAACCCTGTGGAATCCGCAAGGTACTGGAAACATTATGCCAAGGTTCCCAGGAGGCTTTTGTCTGCAGTCACGGTCATCTACCACCCCTCCTCAGGTAGAGGCATGGCCACGCCCCAGGTAGAGGTGTGGCCACACAGCCCCAATCCATCCCCGTGTTAATGAGACACCTAGAGGCTTAGCCATGTCCCTTCCAAGTTACTATATCTACTGCCCCTCTTAGAGAGAGGAGGGGGTACAATTCCATTCATGCCACTTTCCACACAATGAAAATAAATGTCTTAGAATTATGGACTGTCTCTTCATCTGGACCGCCATGGGAAGTGAGGAATCCGGCCCTTGATTAATGACCCGTGGCTAATCTCTCGCAAAGGGAATCCCAGTGCTCCCAGATGGTACCCGTTCAGCCAAGCTTAAGCAGCTAGCCTGGCACCCAAAGCCACAGAGATCCATCCCAAAGGGAACCCAAGCTGCAGTCCGGCTAGCCTGTCTATGGCACCCTGCGGTGACTGCAGTGCCCTGGACTAGAGAACCCACTACCTGCCCGTAGGACTGTGTAGGAAGATGGCGGCCACTTCTTGCGTGTCTGCTGTCCCACCCAGAGCCTCAGTGCCCCCTGGACAGACATGTGGAACTACATTCTACTGCACCAGGCTTGTTCCAACTCTTGCCCTTGTCTTTGCCATCTGATTATCTCTGGTGTTTGTTTGTCTTGCTCTCTCTGACTGTGGCTCCTCCCTCCTGCAAGCCACTATGTCAGTACTCCTTGGAGAACAGCTGTCTCTGAGTGGATTTTGGGTTTTGAGAGCTGTGGTACAGGGTCAGCTCTGGGTTGCAGACAGAAACCAGACGGATTCTGTCCCCAACTGTTCCTTGGTTCCTGTGTCCTGATGGCTCTGCAAGGGTCCCTCTTGATCCAGGAATTTTTAAGAGAAGTGGTGGTCTTGCTTGTGCTCTAAGGTGTGTCAGCTCTCCTGGTAGACCAGATCTCTCTTGGCACTATTTGAGTATAGAGCCCAGTGTCACATGATCAGCTCCCCAGTCACAGAAGGAAACTGGAAGACCATGCCTCAGTCCCTGTGTTCTGAGGATTATGGCAGGTCCCGCTGAGCAGTGGTGCTCATCTTACCTCCACTGGGCTGGTCCACCCTGCTGGGAGGCTAGCCTTCTCCTCTTGCTATTTGGCTATGGAGCCCTGTGGCACTGATGTTCTTGTTGACATGGCATCTGGGAAATTCCAGACTCATTCTCAGGTTGACTATATAATCAGTTTTCTGAGCTTTTGAGCATATGTTTCTTGGCTAGCACCATAGACAAATATGACTGTCAAGATACTAATTGATATTAACCTTGAAATGTTACCCAAAGGATGTAGGAAAACTTGGGTGAGTGGAAAAGATGAACATATCTAGAAAAATTGGTTACAGAGTAGGTTTCCATCCCATATCTTTCTGTTCATGCATTTGCTGGGCTGATTCCCACTCAGCAGGATCTCAGGAATTGTGTGTAGAGATTGGTGGTCAGGATGCCTGAGTCTGTCTTCTAGAGTCAAATGTGGTTTTAGTTGTAGTCATTGACTAGCTGTGTGATCTTTGGTTACATCTCCCTGTTAGCCTCTGTTTCTGAATGTGTGAACTGCGGAAAATAAGGACTTTATTTGAGAATTACCAGTTGGCAGCCAAATAAAAATGGGACAATATCCATGAGTGAAGGTTCCCCCTGGCTAACACACTTGCAATGAATATATGAGTGATAGGAACTCTTGGGCTATCACTCCTGTGATATTTGTGAGTGAAATCACCCACAGGCTAACAACATAGTCAAAAGCTTAGCACGCTCAAAATTATCCAGAATGCTGTGACCAACTTTGCAGCTCTAAAACTTTGACATATAGTCAAGAAAATTCTGAACATGGGTAATTGTACTGTATAGCACTTTGCTGCATATACCCAACATCCAGTTAATGTGCCTATTCTTACTCATTCCCATCCCTGAAAGCACATACACATGTGCCTTTCATTGGAATTCTTCTGTATGGCTATATGAAAAATTTATAATATGTATAGGGATACCAGCAAGCACCAATGAATAGATACAAGGGATACTAAAGAAAACATAATTTTATGCACTATGAGAGCTAGAGAAAATAAGGGAGAAAAGAGTGATGCAACAGTCTAGACTATGAAAAATGAAAAATTGCCTACACATAAAGGGCTCTATAGACATCTGTTGGGATTTGAGAACTGCACCCCTCATCTCAACTTCCTTAAGCCAGGCAGGTTTGATTTTGCAGCTCCATTCATGGAAGCAAGCAACCAAGGCTGAGAACCTTACTGAGGAGATCACTGGCATGTCAAGGGTGGAGACTGCTGAGGCCCATCTCAGGCACACTGCAGCCACCTTAACTCTGGGAGTGAGCAAGGGATAGAAAATAGAAGCCTGTGAGTAGATAATGTAGTAGTTAAACCACCCTTTCACCTTCGACAGAAGGTTGGATATAGAAATGGCTGATTCAGTCAGTGGAGTAAAACTGGACCTGGTGTATATCTGGGTTAGAGATACTCCGAGTCATACCTGGGTTGCTTCTTATCAGTCCTGAGCTCCAGAAGTCTAATTCTCTGGTTCTTTGTGGGTCAAATAATCTGGAGATTTTGTCAAAGCAAAAAGCTATTAAACCTTTCCTCCTGAGTTTCTGCTTTAGTAGTTTTATGATAGAGATTTTCAATTTGGATCTGAAAACCGTGCTTTGAGAACTACTGTTCTGAATTAAAAGTTTATTTATCTTTCTAAGTTCAAGGTTGATGTAGAGATTGCATAAGGGATGAACATAAATTGATGCATTCTTTCCTCTTGGATAGACTTGCTATCATTTTTAAGGAGATCAAATACTGTGGGATGGCTGTGAGGAAAAAACACTAGCTAACAAGTGCTAAGAGGATACAGAGAAATAGGAACCCTCAGCATTGCTGATGGGAACATCCAATGATACATCTTGTGAAAAAATAGAGGACAGTTATAACATAAAAGGTAAAATCCAATAGTTCAGATAGATATATAGTCAAAAGAGTTGAGGGCAGGTGATAAATTTATGCTGCTGTTCATAACAACATTTGCCACAATTGCCAAAAGGCAGGTTAAAAAACCAAATCTGTCCACGGATAGATGGATGCTTCAACAGAATGTGGATTTTATATTTAATGAGATATTATTCAGCTTTAAATTAAGATAAAAGTGTGAAAAAGCATTGGGTCTTAGGTTATGCTAAGTGACAAGTATGAGACACAAGGGATGGATATCACATGAGTCTACTCCTTTTAGACCCTAGGATTCTTACATCTATAGAGACAGGGAGTGAAACTGGAGGAAGAAGGATATCATATGAGTCTACTAATAGCAGAACCTAGAATTCTTACATCTATGGAGACAGGAAGTGGAAATGGAGGTTACTGTTGGGTTTGGGATTAAGTGGGGAGGGGTGGTGGCAGCAGCAGTTGTCTGAAGAATGCTGATGGTTCTTAGCACCTCCTGTGCACAGTCAGAGCAGGTGCTTTACAATGGTTGAAATATTAAATTCTTCTCTGTATGCAGTACTGAAATTTTTAAAAACAGTCTTTTAAAAAAAGACTGGAAAATAATATTTTGAGTTAATTAAAATGTTACACTCATATTTTACCAGCATTTGAAATCTGAAACGTATAAAATATGGAGTTCAAGGCAAGCATAGACTATGTAGTTAGGCCATGTATCAAAAGCATACAAAGCCAAGAACAGGTTTAAAACTTCCTTTTTCTTTTCCCATAATTTCTCCAATTTAGAGTAGTCTGCCACTGAGTATTGAGTTGAAATAGGACAGTAGTCTGATCTCCTATGGTGAAACAATAAGCTTGTAGCTTACTGTCTCCCTCCAAGACTAGATATTCCTCAGAAATGGAGTTATAACTCTCATGTGTATGCTGAACTTGCCCAGAAGTTAACCCTTCACATCTACCCACTGGCTAGGCGAATTAACACATCTTGATTTGTCTGAATGGGAAGCCATTGTCTACAAGCTTAGCTCCTAGAAACAGCTGGAAGTCAGAAACTGTCTGGTTTGGCATCAGCGATGTCTGTCTCTGACACTTATATCCCAATTAGATTGCTGCTAATTAAATAACCATGTGAAGCCAGCATCATGCCCTGTCTGTCCTCCTTCATAAGCCAGGGCATTGCCATTTTGGGGAGTTGTCTGTCTCCATCATTTCATAATTTCTAACCTTAGGCATAGCTGCTTAACTCGATTAAATGCAACCAAAATGAACTTTGCTGAAAACCCTAATAGTGAAATAAATACATGTAGTGAGATGTCCTAAGGGTGATTTCTACCATCCAAGCTGGGGCTGTTAATTTTGTACACCATGGAGAGTTGATGTTCATGATGTTTTACAAAAGATATTTCCTCTTTCAGAAGTATGCTTTAACAGAGGTGGCAGTATTTCTGGTGCAAAATGTCCCATCTCATTTTTTTTTCCACTGCTTTTAAGTGAGCAAGTTTTAATCCCTCGCAAATGAGAAAACTGGAAGTGATGAACTTATAGAGAGCATAGAGGCCTGGGAGCTGTGATGTCATTGCTTAGTTCATGTGTCACTGGGTGTGAGATGAACTGCTGGTCCAGTAACTTCTTCATGTGGTTGTCATTATCCTGGGTCTTCTGGTTTCTTTTCCTTCGAAGTAGCCATAAAACTAAAGGAACTTCCTTCTAGAGAATGCAGTGTTCTGAGAAATAAAACTGATTTTTTCTTTCTGGAAGAGAATGTCTAAAACATTGCTGTTGTTAAATGATTTTAAAAATTTATGAGTTTTTCCTTTGGAGTATAAAGGGTCAAAGTCACGATCACAGTTTGAATTGCTATTGTTGGCTAACTGATCCCTGAGACACTTCTGGGCTCAACACATTGTCACTGGGCATTGCTGCCTCCTGTCACAGCATGTTGCCAGCAAGTGAGATGCCACCTCTGAGATAGTCTTGCCAATCTATAGGTCAAGTTCTCCAGAGTGCCCTATTACGGGGTTGATCTATGCAGGGAGACAATAGGTTTGGTATTTATCATTATTGTGATTTTTGCCAAGATAGAAGCTTTTATATACAATGATCACAGCACAGTTTAGAAAACAACCTTATCCAGAATAAACACTAGAAGGTGCAATGTGTGACTGTCAATAAGTGGTTTTCATGGATTTTGCGTGAGCATTTTTCTTACCCCTTTCGGTGTTTTGCTGATTTTGTACATTTATTTGTTACTCCAGTTGTTCCTAATTTTAAGATTGCCTCTTATTGATAAGTTGGCCTAATTGTTGCAATCTGGCTGCTCCACTACCAGGGCCTGCATTGCATTTTGGGAAAGACAGAGAACTCGTATTTTGGAAGGGTTATGATTTTATTCAGGAAGGGAGACTTCTGCTAATGAGCTTCATTTTATAACTCATTGCCAACATTGTTTCCTGACTGTCTTCTCCTTGAAGGTGTGTTGGCAGTGTGTATTAAACATTTGAGCATCTTTTTTGCATTAGTTTTCAATGAGGGCTTTCACAGCTTGCAGCAACAACATGACTCAGGGATCTTGGTTGGGGTACAGAGAGGCCCTGCACCCTCTCCTGTTGGATACTTAATTTGAAGAGTCCTTGGTGGAAAAACAATGCTGAATTTCAACACAACAGCAGAACTTTAGGCCAAGCATGCCCTTGTAACAATCCTTGTCAAAACCATAGTTTGTCTACCTCTGAAGAGATGAGATTCATAACACCATAGGTGAATTTGGCCTTCAGATGGTCTGAAGAAGCAGGCATAAATGTCTGGGACATGCACATAGCCATCTTTCTGGCATCCAAGCTTCTGAAGAAATCAGGACTGTTTGAGGAATAGTTCAAGGATTGATCATTCATGAGAGATACAACCATGGTTTTAGCTGCCATAGTGAAAAGCATCCAATGACATAATTTCTCACCCTAGCTGGGAGTGAAAGCCTGGTGGGAGGAGAGAGGACCCAAAGGGGTGTCTCTAGGCCAGCAGCTGTGGCCAGGGATAAATCCCAGACTAATAAGCAGGGGACTAAATTCCTGATGAATGGACGTTTCCTGGCTTTAAAAAAAATTGCAGATGAGCCTTCAATGAAAGTGAAATTAAAGTCATTTATCCAGATCATTTGGAGATATCAACTTGCTTCTTAAACAGGGAAATATAATAAAGCTCCCTCATAAAGATATAAAATATTTAACGTGTGACTTCTGGTTTGTACCAACATCACCTCTTAATAGTACCATTATTTTGTTATCTTTAACTTCAATGAAAAATTTAGGAGAAAGAATGAACAGATATTTAACCCAAATCAGGAATTTTTTTGCCTGAAATCTGTGATTACATCATTGGCACATTTATATTGCAAGACATTTTTACGATATAAGCATTTTTTCATTTGGACAGCAACCATAATAAATTGAAATAAAATTCAGTCTTGATTGATGCTGGAAGTGTCGTGTACAGGGCAAGTCCCATTTATTAAGTGCAGTTTGCCAGGGCAGCAATAATAGTAACCTTTGAATGTTTTTCTTATTAAGGAGAAAAATGGTCAGTAATATGAGGTTTGGTAGGCACCAAGGGTTCCCGTAGGCTGAAGATATTCTCATTCATGGGACTCCTCTCTTGGATTCAGGATGAAGGTGGTCAGAAGGCTATAGACACTGTTTTTCCAGTTTTAAAAATTAGAATAAACTATTACAGTGTGTGGAATGGAAGAGAGAGTCTGATTACAACATAATGGAATGTACCATATTCATCTCTTTGAAATATGACCTCACCCGGCCTTTTCCATTTTACAATCGATTCTCTCATTCCCTTAATGAACCTTTGCATTCATGAGTCTTCTTGGAAGTATGCACATGAAGTATTGCTGCAGCGAAGAGTAATCATCTGCCAAGCAAGGAAGAACAGAGTGGCTCTCCTGTCATTCGGTTCAATAACATTAGAAACTGTTAATGCATCATGTTAGGCACCGCATTGTTTTGCTTAGTAATTATCTAATTTGCCAGAGCTTGCTGGGAAAATGTGGTTTTGGAAAACTCGCACAATGGAGTTGTTTGTCGGTTTGGAAGGAGAGGAGCAGGAGGCTGATGGGAACGCACAGAAGCAACGTCTAAGCTTTGAAGCAACTTACTGAGCCTGTCTGTTTCCAGCAAGGTAAGCTTGCAGCTTGGACAATCATTCTAGGAAAGTGATGGTACCATAAAATTATAAGGGTATCTTGGGTAATTATATCAGGAAAAACTGGGAAAGAATAGGCCTAACAAGTCTTTGAGGTTAAAATAATGATAATTCATTCATGGAATCTATAACGAATACATTCATGGAATGTATCATGGATACATTACAAAGTTCCTGGATCCAATACTGGAAGACATTTAGGTAGCTCCATGCAACTATCAGACTTGGTGAGGCTTCATCCCAGGGTTTTCTCCTTCTGCTCTGGTAGAAATCCAATGACATAGTTACATTTAGTATGTTCAATACTTGATACAAATTTGCATAAAATGATTTTGAATCAGAAATCAAGTGAAGGAAGGAAAGGATGGGTCTCAACATGATTCATTGATCAGGCACATAATTCAAAAGTGAGGTCCTGCCCTGGAAAAAACAGGATGGTGTTTGCAATATCTGTTGGGATTTTAAAAGTAGCTCTTGTGTATTATGTGTAACTTAAACCAATCCAACTATGACTCTCTTAAAAAAAGAAGAAGAAGAAGAAGAAGAAGAAGAAGAAGAAGAAGAAGAAGAAGAA